>JAQIWG010002947.1:0-19048 GCA_034695025.1 Chamaedrilus cognettii | reverse complement strand
AGAAAGCGGATTTGAAAAAATGAGTTTTAAGCCTGGATTTAAAGGAGAAAAGGGGCTTAGCCGATCTGATGTCCTCCAAACAAAGCCATGCATGCATGCTGACGGAGATACTAAGCATTCATCAGGGCAGATGGCTAATACAGAAAATATCAAGATTATTGTTGACCAAGGCAGTCGCCTTCTTTTAGGACTTCTCATTCTTCTTCAGTGTTTCAAAACGCTGCGACTGAGAGACATCAAAATGCTAATTGCAGGCATCATCATGTTGGTTAAACGATTTTTTCACTTTTTTGGTAAAAGTTTCATAAGTTTTAAATGAAAGCAGATATTCAAGTGAAATTTTCAGAACTTGTGTCAAATTATCTCAGCTACAATCCCTGAAAAGATGAAGCAAAAAATTACTATTTTTTGGCTGAGTTATCGCGAATCTGCTATGGGGTTATTTTTTTTCCGCACCCTGTATATGCTGTAATGCTTTGCATTATTGGGGTAAAATTTATGAATTAAATTTCTACAAGTTTACTTTTGGATACTTGTGCTTGATGTCTGTGAAGAGCATAGTATCAATTTATTATATCATAACTACACATAATATCGCATGCGGCCACATATCTCGCTTACACAGGGGTTGGCAATGTGCATAGACACCTGTCCTCCACTTGATCCTGTTTCATAAAATTATTGTATAAAATGATTGCCATAAAATTATGCCGGTCCCCAGCAAACTGAAAAAGATATCTGCCGGTCCGTGACAAGACTAGATGTAAGCACAGCGCATAAATGGTGTGGTAAAGGCCCCAACGAGTAGATAAACACGAGTTTTGAAGTTTACTGCAGGATTTACCCATTTTGAAAAGATTAGGCGAACATCTACAACATGAACACAGAACACATTTTCTGTGATAAAAAAAAATTATAATCTTGGGGGCTCCTGGGGGCACAGTTTTATACAAATCCAAGCGAAACTATATAGTTAGGGCTTAGTGCGCATGTTCCAATTTTTTTTTTTTTTTCCGTTTAGTGGTGGCTGAGTTATTGTGATGCAAAGGTTTTGGCCCCCCCAACTTTTATAAAAATCGTTCGCCCACCCTACATATCAATATTTTGTTAAAACATGGATAGGGCATTTTTTAGTAAGTTGTAAGTGGAACAAACTGATGAAAAACGCGTGCAAATCGGACGGATAGTAAAAAAGTTATTGCGATTCTTGAAAATGGCATGAAATGGCCCCTCCAGGCCCCCTTAATATTTTGAAATGAATTATTAAGCCAGAAACGCTTTCCCCAATGGCATATATGTTTTCCACTTGGTTTCATAATTGTAACGCTCAAGGTTGTGATCCACGATAAAGTGAAAAAAAACAAAAAACAATCTTGGTGGGGGCTCCCGGGGGCACCGTTCATTTTGTTCAAGATCCAAGTGAAACTGTATAATCCAGGCGTAGTCTGCATGTTCCATGAAAAAATGGTCAAAGTCCGTTCAGTGATGGCTGAGTTTTCGTTACGCAATGGTTTTGGCCCCCCAACTTTTATAAGAGCCGTTCGCCCATCTTTTATATCAATATTTTGTTAAAACATGTATAGGTCGTTCTTTAGTAAGTAATAAGTGGAACAATCTGATGCAAAAAGCGTGCAAATCAGACTGATAGTAAAAAAGTTATCGCGATTCTTGAAAATCGCATGAAATGGCCCCTCCTGCCAAAAGTGCGCGCGATGGCTCCCCGGACACCCCCACAATGTTTGCAATGAATTTTTTTTGCTGGAAACATTTTCGTTAACGGGAGAAATATTTTGACCCTTATTCTAGACTTGTAGGTCAGGAGGCGAGTCTCCGGTAATGCGCCAAAGATCCGTAAGAAAAGAAAAATGGAATAAATAAATGACAAATAAAAATAAAGCTACCGGGCCGAAGCAATACGGCGTTTGCCTGTCGGCGCACGCGGTAAAAAAGTTTGAGAAGCGCTGATCTAGCGTACATGTACTCTCGCGCGGCGATTATTACAGTGCACGCTGCTACTGCCGTATAGGCCTACAGCTATAAACTGTATAATCGCTGGCAGATTGGTCAAGGAATTAAACCTGAGTTTCTTTACCTGATATTCACATCTTCTGCATATAAAGGGCGTCTTCCAGCTGACTTACCTACCACATGCTGCTCCATTATCTTGTGCGCTCACAAAATACACTTGGTGCAGAGAGAGAGATCGGTGTAGCACATATACCCACGATAATGTAGACCTTGCCTGTCACTTCTATCCTTCAATCTATAATTCCACTCAAGTCCATCACGGATAGAGATAACACTGGTCTTAACACCGAACCCTGATATAGACCGACCTTCATCTTCTAATATGTGTCATAAGGAATAAAGATATTGTGAATTGTTTTTTGATATATATCAATTAATACAATTAATGATGCGATACGAAATTGGCCTTGCTAAAATAAAATTGTGCAAGGTTGTTGCTCAAATGAAGCCCAGCTCTTACACAACCGTTTGAGCATCGTAAGCATGCAAACGTATGTACATGTCGTAAACAATAGCAAGTAGTGCAATTGAAACGATCTTTATTTTATGAAGCCGACGTGGACATTGGACAATGACTGTTAAGAATGGCTTGAAAAATTTCTGTCGGCACCCCCCTATCACCTCCCAGGTGATAGGGTTAATGCAGATAGAGGTGACGATTCTGCTTCAGTGATGAGAAGGATCAATAGGATTTTTTATTTTTGG
The DNA here is from genome assembly GCA_034695025.1 of Chamaedrilus cognettii. Lineage (NCBI taxonomy): Eukaryota > Metazoa > Annelida > Clitellata > Enchytraeida > Enchytraeidae > Chamaedrilus > Chamaedrilus cognettii. Next base: position 16,315 of record JAQIWG010002947.1, on the reverse strand, counting down.
AGCAAAGAACTTCAATAAACTTGTTTAATAAAACTTCAAAGAACTTATCAATAGGGAACTTCATTCTAAACGCTTTCAAAGTCTACGTTACTTGCAAGTGCAATGGAAGAAAACGTGAGAAAGAATAGAATGTGAATCATTAAAAATAAATGGGAATGAAAGATCAATTCTGGGCCTTTCCCCTTGTTTCACCGCTGTTCTCTAGTATGAATGTTCTGTTATACTGTAATACTAAATGCTAGAAACTGTAATGTAAATACTGTAGGCCCTACAAAGTGGTGCTTTGTTGCAGTTACGATCAAGATAACAAGGATTATCTTCTTGGGGAAGATTTGTACAAATTTCTCAAAGATAACGATCAAGTAAGAATATTTACAATGCAGAAAGCTTTGTCACTGACATTGGAGGGAAGTTTACATGTGTGCATGTTTAGCTAAATATAGATTTATTTACTAGGAAAGCTTTTAAATTATTTTTGGCCTATAAATGTGCTTAAATGTTGGTTTAAGAGTTGATAAATTATTATTTTTGGACTAATCGGTGCTTGACCAATGATCAACAATGGTCAATTCTGATGGTTTTACTATATTTACTTGACTGTTTAAAAAGTTTTACAAGCATAGAAATGTGTGAAACCATGTAGCATGCAATGAAAAATATGGAATTGATTTTTTGTTGCTTATTTCTTTACACTAAACTTTCACAAAAAATTGAGCTGTATGCTTCACAATTTTAATTTAAAATCTTAAATATATGGAATAATTGTTATACACTTTTTTGTTTTGCTTGGTCGTTTTGTTGCTTGATATAGGGTGCGTGAGTGATTGTGTGATTCTCAATACATTGATTTAGTGTCGCGCTATTAAATTAAACACCGGCAATGTCCTTTCCCAATGTAGCAGAGTTGTTTTCGATTGATCTGCAGTCGAGTGCGACGGTTAATTAAGTTTATCGCAGCAGTGAGATGGGGAGAATAGAGCAGGGGAACCCCAATTATCACTGGAACCAGTGATGTCAGTGATTATAAGTGGGCCGGATCGGTCCGGACTTGGATCGCAGATCCGGGGCCCCAGTGAAATTTCATGCAACGATCAGGGGCCCTAAAGACTCACCCGGATCGCACCGGATTGCACCAAGTAGCATCACTCCTCAAAAAAAGGGCCCCAGAAAAGTGTCTGTGAGCAACCCCCTCCCCCTCCCGGTCGTAAGTTTGGCATGGAAGGGAAAAGCATCCGTCAGCTACTTAACTAGGGGCTCACACAAAATATCAGGGGCCCCACAAGTTATAAGGGATCCGGAACCCCCAATTTAAAAACTTTAATCACTGACTGGAAGGGAGTCTGGCAATTCGCTGCGCAGAATTCCCACAGCTGCTCTCCCAATTGCTTACGTTAGTATAATTTAATCATTGCAATGCCGCTGAGCACTAACGAATGTTGTCGTTTTGCGATCAGGATGACAAAACGTTGGAGGATTGTACAGAATTGATCGCAGCTGCTGAGAGGGTGCCGGAGTTGAAAGCAAAAGGCATGCTTTCTGTGGACGGTGAATATAATTGTTTCAATTACTTTTTTATATCTAAAATTACCCTGGTACTCCATTCCCAGGCGATAGAAGCAGGCCTATGTAACGGCCGAGCTATGAAAAGATAAAAACAATTCCACCTGGACAGTGGACAACATACGACACTAGATCGGGAGTGTGGATAAAAGTGCCGCGGAAAGTAACAGCTTTGAAACGCTGGAGTGTCGCAGTCGCTGATAAAAATATTATTAGTTCAATGATGAAAATAGTAGACCTACAGGTTTTAAAATTCGGGTTAACCAAGGTATTTGAGCATTGTAAAAACGTGAATAGCTCCAAGTGTTAGAGCTCGGACTTCGTCAAGAAAGATGAATGGCCGCAAACGCACCAAATCTCAACCCACTTCACTACTATGTCTGGGGAGCCATGTGGTTGACTTTATTTTTTGGATTTTTTACAAGAACTTTCATAACTTTAAAATGCATTAATGTTTTCGCATGAAATTCGTGGATCTTGTGTCAAATTATCTCAGCTTCAATCTTTACGAATATGTAGCAGAAATACTTTTTGTCTGAGTTATCGCAACTTCGCTAGGGGGATATTTTTTATAATGCACTGTTTATATCCGCCCTTGATTTATAAGTAAATTACTGACTATTTTACAATCTATGTAAACACTATCCTGATTCTGTGCCTTGCTCTGAAATCTAGTTCCAAACTTAACTGCACGCTTACTTAAGGTTTCATTTCTCGATGGTGTTCTGGGAGGATGTGCGATCAGCACGTTACCCCAGCAAGTCGGGGAACAAAGAATAGACTTGAAGCCCAGAGCTCCCGGGCGAGTCGTAAAAGGTGACTAAAGAAGGGGGATTGGTTCTGTGGCGGCCCTCTTACACAGAACTGGACCGTAATAGTCTTTGATACTACAAACGGTCCTTAAAATTAAACCCCCCCCCGCCGGTGTTCTGCCTCCATGGCAATAAAGATTTCTCTTTTTTTGTTGTATCATGAAAGGTTTTTCCACTATGACCAAAATTAGAAAGAATTATCTGTACATGGGTAGCTATGATACTGTTCTACATCACCTGAAAAATGCAAGGTTAAATTGTTGCAACGTGTCTGTCACTTAGGCTTCACTGTATTGTTCCACTCACAAATAATGGATATCAGAAAGCAACATTGCATGACAGTGTATCACGACATGACGCAGCCCCTCAGTCATTACTACATCGACTCATCTCATAACACGTTTGTATTACTCTCTTTTTGGCAGCTGAATATAATTGCAAACGTAGCATACATGTAGCAATAATGCTAGCACAATGTTCCTAACTAACAATATTACAAGCAAAATGTTCATTTTTTCGTTAGTCGAGTAACCCTCTATATATTAAACTTGGCGTTTTTGAAGTTTAAGATGCTCTAATTATGTTCTAAGATAAATGCTTCGCAATGTTGATTTTTAAGTTCAAATGCAAACTAGTCTACTACCAAATTGTTGTGTACATTTTCTAACAAGTTGCTATTGATGGACATAAAAAAATTGTTTTGGTACAATTTCGGTACGAAAACTTTCTTTCATTGGGCTATATTTTTGTGCTCCCTTGAGACAAAACTATCTATGTAGCTGATCCTGCAGTGTGGGGCAGCTTGCCTGAATATCTCCGGCGCTACAAGGCATAATTGTGTACATGGATAACATTCATGTTATTTTTAAATCAAGCTTATCGATTTCTTGTTGTGTTTTCTATTAATTCCACCTGCCTGACACGGTTGTTTTGCATCGCTTGCGGCTTCTTGCTCGGCGTATTGAAGATCAAGAATAGCGTCTATTTTGAATGAGTTTTTTTTTGTTTTAAATCTGATTTTTGCGTGTAATCATTACATATGCCCGTATGTACATGACATTGTACACTACATTTCTTTGGGCACTGTACACTTTTTCATCTGCTTGCGTGTACATGCATGATATGGCTGTATACTTCTGCTTTTTTATGCGAGCAATTGTCAAAAATACTGCAAATATGTCCGAGTGCTAACGCAAGAATTGATTGTTCAAAGTACGATAGTATGCAAAGCATTCAAAAAACGTTATTTAGGGAGGGGAGAATGTGTAATATAGGGCTCGTGTGTTATAACAAAGACTATTACAGTCCGGTTCTGGGCAAGAGCCGTCACAGAATCGCTCCCCCTTCTTCAGTTGCCTTTTGTGACTATTCCGCAGAGCTCTGGGCTGCCAGTCAATCTTCGTTCACCGGACGCAGTCTGTTTTGAAATAAAGCCAAATAATAGACAGCCGAGGTAGTCACAATTTTTTTTATTCTGATGGTCTATGAGCTGCTTGTTGTTGTAGATATGTGCAATCCGGGCAGCTGTCTGGAGCAAGCCGCGTTGAAGCTTATGTCCTAGCATTGAGGAGAGGATGCAGATGCTTGGAATGTAAGCTTGTGCTATTTTAAAACTTGACTGAAGACTGAACTGTTTTTGCAGTCATATCCGTGACGTTTGCTGCTGTGTGGTGAATTAGCTGCTTCATTACGCGTCCTATATATTTTAGATTGTAAAGCTCCCTAGATTGGTCCCTGGACTTGCAATGGCGCTCAAGGAAATCGGCTTGGATATTATTATGATTATCATTATTATTATTATTATGCATCTAGCCTGCTTTCTATCAGTCTATGCTGAACAGTCTATGCTTAACCACTGCACCACAGCGAGGCGTTGTGGTGTAGTGGTTAAGGCGTCGGACTTCGAGTCCAGAGGACCAAGGTTCAAGTCCCCGCGCCTGCAACTATGAAACCATCGTTACAGGCCCTTCAGCAAGGCTGTTAAACACACAAGTGTCGCTAGCTGCTAGCCCTGTGCGAGATAATTATTTATTTGGTTGGCGTCAGAAAGGGCATCCGGCCGTAAAAATCCAGCTCCAGTAGTCCTGACCAGGGCGGGCGAAAAGGTGTAATCCTGTGTTTAATCATGGACATTAACAGATTACACGATGAAAAGGAGGTCAGTTAGTTTAGTTTTGCTGAACAGCCGATCACAAAATGTAAAAGAATTTACTCTAATTGAAAACTTGAACTTTGCATCATGACAGAAAATAAACATAGATTTTGCTACCGTATACTGATTTGCAATTATAACTATTACTGTGAATTCACACAAACCAACTAGAATTTCTACAACAAGTTTGAGAATTTGCTAATAATGTGTATTGTATTCAATCATTGATTGAACCTCTTGTACAACAACATATCATATTAGGCTTTGGTAGAGTGTCAGCCTGTTAGGGGAGTAGCAGGGTTTTGATATTGGTTTCAAGTGTTATGTAGAACTAGTGATTTCTTTCACGCTTACTCTCGAGGCATAGCGTACAATGTTTTGTCATAGACAAAAATTGCCCGAGTTTTAACCATTAATAGCTTCCAATGTTGATTCAGAACTGTTGGAATATTGTTGGAAATCACATTGGTTTTCTAGCATTTTGCATATTTTATGGATTAGCCAATTCTCAATAATTGTTCTATAATGTCGTTAGTCTTTTGTTCTATAATGTCGTTAGTCTTTTGTTCTATAATGTCGTTAGTCTTTTGTTCTATAATTACGTTAATTAAATGAAATATAAATTCAATTCAACTCAGCGTCGACAATTGCCGTTATTTACATTTTATTAATAAATTTACTTTAGTGGACGTGTGGGAAGGACCTGAAGCACCTGAAGTATTTCACGGCTTTGCCGGGTATGCGCTGACGTCACGTCTTCAATTCCGTGACGTTATCTTTGCAATCAACGAATTAGCCTTCGTTGCATCTGAGTAAGTTTTTCTTTTGCAGATCTCTTACCACATAAAATTTATATATAAACGTTACATTAACATCGTTGTTCTTGTGTTAGATTAAATTCTTGTGTAATTTTAAATTTTGGTATGTGATATTCACATTTTTCATATGCGATATAGTGTACGTGATGGCCTACTTTATGTGAATGTGACTTCCACTATCACATAAAGACCACTCTCTTCCACTTTTCACTTTTCACCCCTTCTTCCCCCACTCCCCCCCCCTCCCCACTTTCCCCTTCCCCTAATTTCCCACACTTTCCCCCCCACTTCTTGTGACTTTTTTTGTGATAGGTGAAAATATTAAATCTATCTAAAAACCCTTTGCTCATACTTAGCTTCTATGTAAGTATGGATTATGAGGCAGTTCTAGTCATCATAAGCATTTTTCACAACATCGTGACAAATATGCTCACGGTTAATATTTTTAGCAGATTTCATGCGAATGCATGAAATCTGCTAAATAGACTTATCTATGCCCATGCCAGATATAATTTATTTTTTTGGCATCAGGAAGAGCGTCCGGTCATAAAAATTCGGCTCCAGCAATCGCTACCAGGGCGCAAACGCCCAACCCATGCGAAACACGGAAATTAGAAGAATAGACAATAATAAGCGCGGTTAGTTTATTTCATTGAATGCATGCAATTATCCTGTCTTAGTTAGCCTAGATTTGCGAGTGACGGGCCCCCGCAGACTCTGGACCGATGTCATCATCTTCTTCAGTTTTTAAGTGGTAACTTAATCACATCCTCCCCCTGAAGGCCTCTCAGCTCCCACTGCTCCCTGTAGGGTTTAATGCACGTGAGGGCGTGTATCCGTGGCGGCAGGCGTCCAGCCTGTGCTAGCATGGAAAATGAATGGGAAAAAATGGAAATAGTAATGATGATGATCCATCTGATATCAGCTAATCTATTTCAGGTAATATCAAAACATGAGAATATCATACATATACACCTTTCATTCTCTGTGCGATTTTTCCAAATATAATGTGACAATAATTATTGACAGAATTGCAAGCCTTTTATTAATGGTTTTTCTGCGACTTTGGTAGAAAAATTAATGTTAAAAACAGTCCGTTTATGCGGGGAGTTTGTGTAAAGCTTATTTTTCATTAATAATTATTGTTTCAGGTATCCGGTGATTTTAGCGATTGAGAACCACTGCGGTGTGGAGTACCAGAAAATGATGGCATTAATTATGAAGGAAACATTTGGAGGTAATTATTTTTATGTCACTTGGCGGCAGATGAATGCTATTTGTAATATTTTGAATTGGTGCAAAAACTGCAACTGTCAAATTCTATTTATATACAACCATGGGCGCCCCGCAGGATTTGAACCAAGGGGGTGCAAAACACACTTAAAATCCAGGGGGGCGCAAACCACTCGAGCCTGGGGGGGAGGGGGGAGGGGGCGGTGACAGAAACTTTTTGCTGGGACCGCCACCTCACTTCAGAATCCAATCTACCCATGCCCGGCCAGGGGGGTGCACAGGGGGATGCAAGCTGCTTTTCCCAGGGAGGTGCATGTGCATCCCCTTGGATTTAAATCATACTTCTCAACTCAACTCATGTGGAGATTGCGCTTATGACTTATGTGGTACTTTTTATTTAAAACGCATTAACCCCTAATCAGATGTTTTAGTTTAAATGCATTTTGCGACTTTGAGACATTTAGACTTTGAAACTTTGAGACCCTGGGTCATCTCTAGAAGGCATTTCTAGCGGTTTTGCACATATAGTTAAGGAATAAAAGGTATATGAAAACAAGTGTTTGAAGTGTACAAGATTTAACCCCTAGTCGGATATTTTAGTTAAAATGCATTAGCACGATGACGCTATTTTGAAGCCTTTTTCATCATTTTTCTTCAGTATAAGACAGCAAAACCTATGAGGTATTAATTTACATTGCTAGAAAAATATCCTTTATCAATGATTTCATGTCTGTGAACAGATAAGCTGCTGACTAAGCAACTGCCTGAAGATTGCAAACAACTGCCATCGCCTGAGGATCTTAAAAGGAAAATTATTCTCATGGTAATTTATTCCCTTTTGAACATTCGTGTGGCATTAACTATGACGCCTTTCCTCTTAATTATGAATATCTTCAGCAGCGGATGTCAATAATGGTTAATGTGCATTCAATATAGTCTATAGTACTGTATAACACGAAATCTTCGTGTACGTGCAATTGGGCTAATTTCGCGATATGGTAAGATGCACGAAAATTGCATAAATAAAGCTGCAGAGGCAGAGGAAAGTCTTCAAAAACTGAAAAATGTCACCAACAGTTAATTTCAGTTCAATTTCAGAGAAGCAAAACCGCGGAAAAAACATGCAGCTAAAATGTCATATTCTACAATCTGCAGTATTCAAGAAAGGCCTCTTATCTAGGGAGTAGTTTTACATGGCAGAGCAGGGCTAGACTACATGCCACTCGCACGTTCACTGCCAAGGAATACGGGGCTGAAAGCCATTGTTGAAATCTGTGAAAAAATATATGTATCGTGCATTTTTTATCGATCAATACGCGTCGAAAGCTTTAATTTCTTGATTAATCAAGGCAGTTGCATTTCAAGAAGCAACAGGATGGATTTGTTTTGCTTCTTAACGTGTATCGCTGTGAAAAACAAAAAAGTCAGTGGGCATAGGATGAGCTACTAATCACATTTTTTCTAGCATTTCACCAACAATTCGGCTAGGTAGTCCGCGAGTGGATTGTCCGATTTGATTTGATTTGGGTATATTTTAGTGTGATGTTTATTTGATGCTTAATGTCGTAATAAGATGTTGGCTTTCAGCAAATAATCATCGCCTTGAGGGTATGACTTGATTGTCGAATTGCTCTGAAGACAGAGCACAGATTTGTATGCAACAGTTTGACAACTTTTTGTAGTATAATATTCTTTGTTTTGTCTAAACTCTAAAGGTATTTGTTACAGAATTTAACATATAAGGCTTGATGTAGATCGACATTCAAGTTTGTGGGTGAATTTTATAGAACTACCTTTGTTCCACATTTACCTTTACCTTTGCTTAGAATATAATTTAACAGCAACCCGTCACTGCCATTTAAAGAAGCTATTTGTTCGTTTAATTAACGTTAAACGTTTAATTAACATTAAATTTACGTGACGTCATAGATTTTGAACAAAGTTATTTCCGTTGACACTGAATTCAAATTAGTGTCACTTCTTGACATAATAAATTTGCTTTGTTTTTTTATTTTTGAATATATTGCGTGTTTTTCGAATGGCAGCTATGAGCTGACGTTAAATTGTCTCCTAAGCTAAGGTAAAGGTAAAGGTAAAGGTGGGAACTGAGGTACGTCCTATAGAATCCACTCTTCATATGAGATTGAGATGATAATGCAATCATTGTTGCCTTGTATTATGTTGCCGTGTGTGTCTACATATGCTGTGTTCCTTCTGCTGTAATTCAAGTTAGAACGATTAAAAACAGATGTTAAAACATGATTGTGCTAGTTCAAATTTGCAAATAACTAATAATGTAAATGACAGCTGACAACGATTGGCCATAAATTTTGATTGCAGTTGTTGTATGTTCGAGTACAAGTAACAGCTTTACTGAACTGACTTAGATTATGCTTAGATTCATTAAATTGATTTCATTTTTTAATGTTCCGTATTAATCCCTAGTTGAATATTTTAGTTAAAATGCATTTTGCGGCTTTGCAGCTTTGGGGCTTTGAGACTTTGAGGCTGGGACTTTGAGACTTTGAGACTTTGCGTCCCTGGGTCATCTCTAGAAGGCATTTCGAGCGAGTTGCTTAGGCCTACATAGTTACGGAATTCAAAGTTTGTGAAAAAAGGTGTTTCAAGTGTACAAGATTTAACCCCTAGTCGGATATTTTGGTTAAAATGCATTAGCAAGATGGCGCTATTTTGAAGCGTTCTTTATCATTTTTCTTCACAATAATGCAGCAAAACCAATGTGGTATTAAATTGTGGATGATAGGCTGCTTTATGCAGAGGCAGTAAACTGATATAACATCAATTTTTTGACATATTTTGGCACACTGTATCCAAAGATTGGCAAACCCCCAATAGGATTCTGTTTCCAATATGATAATATCCTAACTTACTGTAGTTTATTTGCATAAATTATCAGGTTGCCTATAATGCTGAAATAACAAATTAATATGTTATAGTTCAGAATTATTATTTGTGATATTTATTTATTTTAATAAATTGAAAATACTTTAGTAATATTTCGTAAATAATTTGCAGGAAATATAGAACTTACATCGTTCAACAAACTAATATCAGCCAATATCTTTGTAGGCCTGTACACGGTTACTACACACAAAAATCTGTGGTGTTCGTTGTAGGGTAAAACGGCAGAGTTTGCAACTGATGAGACTTTCAAAGAATTGCTCAATGATGAGGGGATAAAGGCGTTGACAAAGCAGCTGGTCGATGCGGGCGTGGACGTCAAACTGATGAAGGACGAGATCCTCACTGCTGCCAAGAAGGAAGCAGCGAAGGTACAGCAAATCGCCGAGGAGCTATCTGACCTGATAGTAATCTGTCAGCAAGCAGACTTCAAGAGCTTCAAGACCGCGGCTAGGGCTGAAAACCGTACGTTGCAGTCTACTACATTATGACGCACTAAATCAAATAGTCTATTTACCAGAATATGTTTTGTCTTCTGAAGTGTAGCACAAAGACTATATACGGTTCGGTATAGACTATGTTCAGTTCTGCGCAAGAGAGCCGGCATAGTGTCGCTCCCCCCTTCTTTTTGTCGCCTTTAACGATTCGTCAGGGGAGCTCCGGGCTGCAAGGCAATTCTTTGTTCCCCCAGCCGGCAGGAGAAGGCTTTTTATAATATTTTGTGTTAATAGTATTCGTTTCAAGAGCGCTTCGCAAAACAGCAAGCATAGCATGGAGAGCTAGTTTTTCAAGAGTGAAGTGTTTACAGTTATTTACAGTTATATCCATTGAGTACACAGTATCTGAGATTCTGAGATAGTTTAATAAAAATTGAAACTAGATGACGTTACTTCTACTTCACTACTGAAATCCACCTTAATGGATGATCATTTTGCAAGGCTGACGAATTTAAACCGCCTTTTGCAAGGGTGCACAAAGTGACTTGAAATCTTTACCGCGGCATGCATTTGAACCGAAAGCTGCCGAACTCGTAATCCGAGGCCCGCGACTTAGACCACTCGATCACAATTCCTTGTCAGTTAATGACTCGATCAGTTATGCATAATCTTTAATTTTTTTTTAAATCGATCTTATAATATAAGATACGATCAGCACTAATATATATATACAATTGTTACAATGCACCATAAGCTAAATTAACACACTTACAAGGTACAAGTCTGCATATACAATAAAAAAAAGGTGCACACTATACATAAAATCAATTTTAAATGCTATTTAAAATCCTATTTTAAAATTCTATTTCTCTTATTTACAACATGTTAGATAATAAATAAAACTGAATGCGCTTCTAAATGTGAAATTTTATGTTTAAAAAAACACCCTTAAATAGTACACTGCTGATAAAAATGTCTTATCTGACCTAGGTGTGTGTCCTATAAAATTCCAACCTTTATTTGACAAGCAGTAGATTAGAATATTCTGATCTTGTGATTGTACATAATTTTAGTGACCTTCAAGAACATCTGTAATTTCTCTGAGTACGCTGCATTGAAGCTGGACGGCAGCGAGACGGAGCAGTTTGCAAAGTTCAGCAGAAAACAGCTCAGTCGCATCTACCCCAAGGGAACAAGAACATTATCAAGCAACTGCGACCCTTTTCCCTGCTGGCTCAACGGCTCCCAAATAGGTCACTCCTTCGGATTGCCTATTAAGTTACAAAATTGAAAAAAATTGTGATCAAATTCTTTGTTCATGGACCATCTTGTGTGCACAGGAAAACAAGTTCTTGAAAAGCTCTCAGAATTTGTTTTAATTTTACTAGGCGGGCTTGTTCGTTTTCTTTATTTAAAAACAAAATTTTGTATGGTTTTTGCATGCTTACTTTTAAACTCGCAATTGTTTTAATATTTTCATGTACATGAAATTATTATTATTATTTTTATATTATTCTTCCAGTTCCAGATAATATAGAGGCGCAAAAAAAATTTCCAGTTTTTGACACACTCCAACAATTTTTTGAGCACTAATGTTCATTTTCGTATTCCGACCACAGATAACCTGCGTTGGAGATAGGACTTATAATATTACAAAACGGTGTAAGTAATTTCTTTTTCAAAATTAAGATACAATAAATGACCATTTAAAGCATGAAAGTGATCGGAGTGAGAGGAGAGCGAAATGTGCTTGGGTCAGATGGGTTGGGTGGAAGCTTATGATTGTGATCTCGTTTTAACATTTTTATGTATTATTAGGTGTAGTTCACATTTTACTTGGTTTGATTGAAAACTTAACATAAGAAAATTTTGTACATTTTTCTGCCACGAAAAGTGCATTCCATCCTAATTTTATTGCTACATTGCTAGAGCGAACAAAAATCCGTTTTGCTGATATTAATTAAGAACCTTAAATTCTGTTGTTATTGTAGTCGCGCTGAACTACCAGACAACAGACGAATCGATGCACATCAACAAGGGAATGTTTGAGGATAACGGTCGTTGTGGATATGTACTCAAGCCTGATTTTCTCATACTGGGTAATTAAACAAAGAATTATCAATTTCGTGATTTTTTGTTTTGTACCACCTGCCATTGATTTTGCACACAGAACAAAGAGTTCCTGAACCTTGCGGATAGATTTTGGGCACGTTCAAAGAAATTTCCCAAACTTTTTTTAGCAGGCCTTTTTTTTGTATGATTTTTGCGTCCTTTTGAACTCTATCTCCTCTGAAACCGTGAAAGAAAGAAAGTTTTAAAAACGTATTTATATTCACACCGTGAAAGACTGAGAAATAGGTAAAGATTATTCTCCCAGACCGTAAGGGGTCACTGCAAAAAACTCACATAAATTTATATTTCTGCGCTCTTTATTAAGCATTTTCAAGAGCTAATGCTAATTTCTCTATCCGACATGAGGTCAAATCGGTGTTTGAGATAGGACTTGTAATAATAATATAACAAAACTGTGAAGTGAAGTTTTTTTCTAAATTAAAATTGATTTGAATTTAAAGCACGAAAATGTTCACAGCGGAGGGGGGGGGGGTGAGAGGAGAGCTATATGTGGTTGAATCAGGCAAAGTAGGGGTGATGGGGAACCCCCTAAAAGTGAACAACTTTTTCGGAGCAAATTGTGTTTTATATCAGACTTCGTTACAATTCTGATCGTTTCACAAAACAATTTCTCTTTAAACGATTTCAATGACTTAACAACATGTCATTTTGGTTTTGCATTTCTTTAAGTGATCAGTGAGGGGGAAAGGAGAATGAGGGAATGATGGAATGATGGAAGGCCCCCACAAAAATTGGACTTCCATTAGCAATGGAAGTCCGATTTGATGTCTATTTTAAAATAAATATGTTTTGTGTTAACTCTATAGACGTAGGCCGCAGTTTATATTTTTATGAGTGATTATAGCATTAGCTACACGAATCATAATGTCAAAGCAAACGTCATCTTGGCGTCGCCATTACTTAGGATATAGCAATAGGTTTGCAGCTAGTAGCTTAGGTAATTATATACTATACATTAAGTACTACATTATACCATGTTGTATATATATAGAACTTTATTCACCTCACAGCAGAAGCAACATAATAATACACAACCAAAAAAAAAAAAAAATGAACAGTTGCAGCATATACCATATTACACAACCATCAATGATGCCACAAGGCAATGCATGAATAATGTTATCAATCTAAGAGCTATCCATATTGTTGAAAAAATAATTTCTAATATTAATTGACCAAGAGTTTACATTCATATCTGATGTTTCAGCCGAAAGACAATTTTTTTTAGTACACAATCGATGTATACTACGTCGTTCTTCAAATATAGAAGTAATCATCATCTTTAGCATGCTTTATCATTACATCCAATGTAGGAATGGGTTTTAGCTGGAAGCTATTATCAGTAAAATTTATATTCCGTTAAATTTATTATACAATAATATGCCGTTCTCTTCATCTCAGACGAGCCACCATGCAAACCTACTGGGCCGTATCCCACCAGCTGGAAAAAAACTATCAAAGTCAAGGTTTGTTCATATTAATTACTGTCAAACTGGGTTAGTTAGCCCAGATTTTAGTAGTCTTCGCATATTTTTTCTAAGCCACACATGATATCAACCTAATTATTTTTTAGCTAATACATGAATGTCTTGGAACCGTCCAATAAAAGCGCAAGAAAATTGGTCCCTTGTCTTCATAATTTTTGGTTAATTCCAAAGTGTGGGTAAAGTTACATCATGCCCAGAGATGGAAAAAAACTTTCAATGAAAGTAGGAAAAACTTGAACGTTTATAAAACCAACTACTCATGTACAGTTATAGTACAACTAGATTACTAATCTAAGTGTACCGCAGAATATAGTTGTCTAATTTTTGCCCCTGAGCTGATGCTTGTATTTTCGTGTCATTTCAGTTCAGAAGAAAGCCATGGTGCAAAAGAAAAAGAAAAATATTCATATTTAATGGAAGTTTCTTGTCTAGCTTTCCCAGATTTTCACTTAATTGAATGAAAAACACTTTAAAAGGTGGATCGAACTGGATGAAGTGTGTCGCAATGTAAATTCAAATACCAACCATGGGCCTTTTAGACCTGCCTGAGCATCTGACATGAGAAGCCTAACTTAATTAAATATTCTTGAAGTTGGGGTTTAAACATTTAACAAATTACTAAAATGTATTACTACAATGTATTACTACAGTGTATTAAATGCAATATCAATATAACTGATTTTTGCAGATTTAAGGTAAAAAAAATCAAAGTTTAGATTTGGTGAATGAAAATTTATTAAACTAAACTTATTGCCTAGAATCACAATCACAAAAAAATTCTATAAAGACCTCCTTGCGACGTGATAGAAAAATACAATAAAACCTCGTTAGGGCCTGACAGAAATATAAAAAAATATATATATATATTTTGTCTTAAACTTTTTCATATTTAAGTTGTTTGCTTATGCAATTCTTTAAATCTGTAGATAATTGCCGGGTACAACCTCCCCAAGAAAGAATTCGATCAGGACAAGAGTATCCTTGATCCCTATATCGTGGTCAGCATCCTGGGAGTGCCTGAGGACAAGCAGGAGAAGAAAACTAAAGTCATCAGAGACAATGGTACGGATAAATAATTTTTTTAGGTATGGGCCAATTTGACCCTTGACCTCTTTGCTTCATTGCGACTTATTATTTGCTTGATTGCATCTTGATGGCTTGTTGATTTTCTGCATAAGTTTTGAATAAAGAAATTATTTTAACAACATGTGGTTGAGCAAAGCAGCGTCATAATAATGAGATCTGTTTGACAGTCGTTCTAATTGCCGTATAAAAACTAACTGACCTCCTTTTTATCGTGTAATCTGTTAATGTCCATGTTTTCACACAGGTTTGCACGTTTTCGCCTGCCCTGATCAAGACTGCTGGAGCTGGGCTTTTACGGCCGGATGCCCTTCCTGACGCCAACCAAATGAATAATTATCTGCACGGGGTTAGCAGCTAGTGACACTTCGCATGTTTAACAGCCTTGCTGAAGGGCCTGTAACGCATGGTTTCATAGTTGCCGGCGCGGGGACTTGAACCCTGTTCCTCTGGATTCGGAAGTCCAACGCCTTAACCACTACACCACAGCGCCTCGCTTGCCTATATCGCTTATTATCAGCATCTCCCTAGACACGCATTCATTGCAATCAATCACACGAGGAGTCAGTCCCAACAAATCTAATTGCCGTACACTGTGTGTAATACATGCGTGTATAGGCTGGAATCCAAATTGGAACGAAGAGTTTCTGTTCGAAGTGTGTTGCACCCCGTTTGCCTTCCTCTACTTCAAAGTGATGGATGACGAGACTGTAGCTGATCAGCTTGTGGCTCAGTACTGTCTGCCATTCAACTGCGTCCAGAACGGTTAGTTGTGAAGAAAATACCATTGTTGTTTGAAACTTTTGAGTTAACCTACCTTCGTGTTCGTTAGTGGCGTTTATCAATGAATTTGACAAATTTTTTTTAAACTAAGCTATCGTCAGCAAATAAATATGGGCATATCGTTGGACATACCTCAGATGTAAGCTTTCTTAGTTAAAAGATTCACAGAAAATTAGGGTTTGAGTTACATAGCTGGCGTGAATAGTTAACGGCTTTTGAAAGCTGTACTTGAGGCCAAATGTGTAACAAAAATTAAAATTTTGAGATGTTGAAATTAAAAGTATGATAAACATGATTAACACCATTTTTGTAACCAAATATGTAGTGATCATGAATGAAACAAAAAACAAAACACCGAATGAATGGCTGCAACTCGTCAAACGTTTACTATAAATTTTCATAAAATTTCATTTATTATCTCATTTATTACATACACTTTTAAATATTCCTATTCATAGCAGTTCATGTTGATTAAGCGTACAGGGAGATAAAGTACGTGTAAATCATTTTTTTATCGATTGGCGCTACATCATCGTACAGCCAGTTGCGGTCGCATTGTAGTTATTCAAGTGATCCAGCTGTGTACTATTCTACTTATTATTGGAATACTCACAAGCATAAATGTCTGTTGTTTTGGTTACAAGTTACAATCATCATAAAAATGTTGTAGTTATAAATAATTATATTGTTTATAATTATTAAAGGGAGGGCGGGGTAACTTACTGGGGTTGAAGCGGTAGAGCCAGAGTTTGTTGCGATCTAGTCTCCTAACCTAGGGATGAGTGGTCTCCTGGTAACCAAGTCTCCTAACCTGGGGATGAGTGGTCTCCTGGTAACCAAGTCTCCTAACCTAGGGGTGAGTGGTCTCCTGGTAACCAAGTCTCCTAACCTAGGG
>JAQIWG010002946.1:0-19050 GCA_034695025.1 Chamaedrilus cognettii | reverse complement strand
TTGAAAACTACCCCCCCCCCCCCCCCCCTCTTAGAAGACTATTTCACGCGACCCCTACCCTCACCCCTAAATGTATTACTGACTCAAGAAACATTGAACAAAAATTCAGTATTTTTAACACAAGCATGGAAACATGGGTATAAGAGAAGCAATTGTCAATTCTGTATCGAATTGTTAGTAGGCCCTATTATATTGGTATACATGTAACTTATAAGCAAGTGAGATTCAATGCCTCAAATATCGAACCCATACGACATATTTATGCAGAGTGTGGCCAAAACGTTACGAGTACTCACTTCCTATACTAAATGTAAATATTTATGCCACTCATATGTTGAAATTTATGAACCATAAATTATTTATTGATTTTTTTACATTGATTTAATTGATTTCATTAGTGAGCACATTCACACAAGAACTTGCAAGAGATAAAATGCACCCTCAAAGATCGATTGCCTCATGACATTGTGTTAATTCACCCTGCATGACATTGACAACCAAAGATAAAGAAAAAATAATTTATCATAATTTGAATAAATGTATTTTATTTAAGAAGTATTTTATAAGAAAAGTATTGTTGACAGAATTAATAAATTCTGTATTATTGTACGAGAATCAATTCAGGCGTATATAGTACATGCATATGAAGCACCGTGGGTCAGTGACTTTCGCAGTACAGTCAACTGTAAACTGACTGAATGGTTTTTGAAAGTTAGGCTACATTGAGGATTGAACCAATAACAAATGCGCTATGTCCAAAGGCAAATCAATGCGTTCACATTAAGTGGAAAGACAGTGGCTAGATGTCAGGGCCAAACTAGCATCAATTGGTGGATTTGGATCAAGTTTAGATATAATGATAAGCCTACTTATGCTTCTACATTATTTAATTTTAATACTATGCTAGTATGTATATACCAATGAGGACGAGATGCGCCTGGGGAAGTTCCGAGAGCTCTCATCAATTCTAACTGGAAAATATATGTCGCTGAAACTGAAAGGGTGTATGAAGCGTGTGTACTGTGTAAGAATCGCTATGATATTATGGCAGTGAGACATGGGCAATGAAGGCCGATCAAGAGGCCCGATTCGAGCGGACAGAGATGGGAATAGTCAGATAGATGAGTGGGGTGTCATTGAAAGAGAGGAAATATAGTGCCGATTTGAGAACTAGAATGGAGTTGGCGGCAGTGGGTGAGGTGGTAAGAAGACACTGACTGATATGGCTGGGGATTGTTTTGAGGAAAGAACGGATGATTGAGTGAGAAAATGTATCGAGTATATGAGGTGGATGGGAAAAGACGCAGAGGGAGACCGGAAACGACGTGGAAAAGCTTTACAGAGATGGATATGAAAGCTAACGAATTAGGACGTGAGGGTGCGACGGATAGGAAAAAGTGGAGTGAGTGTCCATGGCTGCAAATGACCTACCCCTGCGTAGACTGGGAATTCGGTCACAAAACGCCAGTGTGTGTGTGCTAGAACTATATTAACTAAGTACCATACTAGGCGTGAATTAAATAAAATTAAATATTCTTGAATCAAATTTAAGCCAAGGTTGCTCATTTT
This sequence comes from Chamaedrilus cognettii, assembly GCA_034695025.1. Taxonomy (NCBI): domain Eukaryota; kingdom Metazoa; phylum Annelida; class Clitellata; order Enchytraeida; family Enchytraeidae; genus Chamaedrilus; species Chamaedrilus cognettii. The sequence goes on along the minus strand of JAQIWG010002946.1, from coordinate 17,481 downwards.
GTAATTCCAGGATCTTGTGCTTCAACTTTTTTGGCGCATTTTCTAAATTGCTTTGTCCATGCTATCTCCTCAGCTAATTAACAGTTCAGCAGGTACATGTATGTTGTAGAATCCCGGTGACTTGTCTTTCCTTAACATCTTTACTGCACTGACAACTTCCTCCAGGATTATCGGCGGGTCTGCCTCCTGTTCTTGCGTATTCGAGAGCCTTTGAGTGTCAACCTCTGCCCTATAATTCTACAATTCTTCACAGTACTCGTTCCACCGCTCTGCTGTATACCGCCATCGAGTCAGACAGGGTGTTTCAATTTTTGTCGTCGATTAGGTTTATCCGAGTTGCCTGTCCCTTCGTTAGTTTCTTAACAATCTCAAATGCCTTCTTTGTGTTGTTGCCAGCAAGTTCGTATTCTACAGTTTCACATTGTTGATTAATCTTGCCTTGCGTACTTCTTTTCGGACTTCAACATTTATTGTTCTATATTCTTCCCTTTGAGTGTTGTCTATGTTACGTTTGCTTTTTAGTTCTCTACGCTTGACGGAGATCTAGTGCCCGAGTTGTAATCCATGGCGGCTTTATCTTCCTCTTTTCTCCAAGTATCTCCTTTGTTATTTTATCAGTTGCAGTCGTTACGCCATCTGTCAGTTATGTCTTCTAAAAGTAGTAACGGCGCAAATTTTTCTCCAATTTTTGCTTGGAATTGCGCGGCGACGGCCATGTCATTCAGTTTTTCAAGATTTAATTTTATATGCGTGTTTCTGGGTTTCTGACGTTTGTTCAGTTTCACCTTCATTGTCATCATCACTAGATGGTGGTCACTTCCCACATCGGCTCCCGAGAAAGTTCGTATTCTATTGTGAATGTAAATATGCCTCACTGAAGTATTTTGGATGCTAGTGTAAAGTCTATCTGGTTGCTGTATAATATTGATACGCACATAAAAATAAAGATATAAAAATAAAATATATAAATAAAAGCAATATGATAATATTATAGCAGAATTTTTTTTTTTTTTAAACAAATGTTGTTTGCATTTATTGGTGTTTCAAAAGCATTATCGTCTATGCGTTAAATGTGCATATGACATTGTTCCAAATTTGTGCATTGTTAATAACAGGTAATGTTGGATTTCGCTATTAGGGGGCACTATTTTTTGGCATTCATTTCCTTTTCGGGGCAAAGCCTATTTTTTCCTCCCCAACTATAGCGAGGGTCAGCGCTGTGCACGGCTGACCTGTTCACAATCATGCTGCTTGGAGCCTGGCGGTCAGTCTCCAGTAGCAAGTGCGCGCCTGTGCACCATACCAGCGGCAGAACGCAATCTCGTTACGACGATCATCGTGTAGCATGAGAATGATGAGATGCGCCAGTTGCGGCCGCCGATAAAGAAAATGTCTGCGGCTGCTATGATGCTACGCCGACTACATTCAAAGAGCTCTGTGCGCCATGCGACGAGTCTGGTTTTCTGATTGAATTGAGGATCGAATTAGGTTGTGCCGACATGTGGAGTCGCGACTGACGCCGGATTGACGCCAGGCGCGGCCCACTGACCCTGGCGCGCTGCACACGCTGCGCACGCTGTGCACGATGAGCACGCTGTGCACGTGCGCACGATGCGCACGATGCGCACGCTGTACACGATGCTTACGCTGCGCACTCTGCGCACTCTGCACACACTGTACACGATGCACGCTGTGCACGATGCCCACGCTGTGCACGATGCACGCTGTGCACCATGTGCACGCTGCTAACGCGACGCACGCTGCTGCGGTTATCTGGAAGTGACATTCTCGACTACAATGGCGAAATAGTAACAATTTTAACAGCAAATCCGAAATGTCGGGGAAATTACGCACTAATAAATGCACTTATGGTCAGTTTGCGAAGCATGTTACATTCTAACTTGAATCCTATCAATATTTGAAAAAATCGAACATGCTGAATAAAAGCAGGAGGCCAATACGAATAGATTAAAATCATATTTTAAAATCTATGATATTTTAAGAGAATATGTTATATTTTCAGATAAATAATAAATTTTTGTTAAAATATTTGATATTTTCGATATTAGACGTCGTCACCTCCAGGCTAAATAAAAGTTGGATATACAAGCATTAATCACAGCAACGTGTTAATTGATCTGCTGTCAGAAAGCATGACATAACCTGTCAATTATTAAATCATGGCTCCCGACCTCAACAATTAATTTGACTTTTAGCTGTTTATAGAATTGGGGTTGTGTGTGCCAGAAATAGGCTATTTAAGACAACTCATCTATATACTATACACAATATATATAATAGTCCTGTTTGTCTGTCTACCTGTAATAAATAATCGCTGAAAAGACTTTTGCGAGTACTGGTAGCTCGCTGTAAGTGAGATACCAGTAATCGTATGGGGGCGTGGCGACGGGGGGCGTGGCGACCGGGGGCGTGGCGTGGCGAGCGGAGTTAAGGGGTGGGGTGAGAGGGGGAGTTACAATATTAATATTGTTCGTTAACTAAGAATTATTCCCGGATTAAAAAATAGTCCCGCATATGACACAAAACTATGTCCGGCAGTCCTGCCCTTGCTGCCATCAGCGGGCAGGCTGGGTGTTAGGAAGGGCGTCCGGTCTGTAAAAAAACAATGCACCAACAGAGAGCCATGGACAAACAAAAAGGTTCAGTTTTAGTCGGAACCGTCGACAGACGACAAGGGGTAGAGCGCTGGGGCTGTCTCAGGACCAGTGCTGTCTGGAGATTACGGGTACTGCACTGTGGCTGACCCCCGGACCAGTGCTAGTTAGCGATCAGGGGCGTGGGGAGATGAGGAAAGGGAAGAGAAGTGTGAAGAGCACTCTAAGTGCTAGTTAGGATGGGAACAGTGAATGTAGGAAGTATGACAGGGAGGTCGGCGAAGGTGGTGGACAAGCTTAAAGGAGTAGGGTGGAGGTATGCTGTATGCACGAAGGTGGATGGGCAGTGGTACGAGATTAATAACAGGCCGAAACGAGAAGTGTAAGTTCTATTGTAATAATAAATATAATATCAGCCTATGCACAGCAGAGTGGCCGTAGTGGGCGGAAAAGGAGGGCTTCTGGGAGCCCTTGAGCTAGGTGATGGTGTCGATACCACAGGAGGAGACAGTGTAGATAGGGGGGGGGGGGGGGACTTTAATGGACACGTGGTGAAGGATGCTGACGGATATGAGAGCGTGCACGGGAGCCTTGGATTCGGTGCCAGAAACAGTGAAGGAAATATGAATCTTGAGTTTGGGGACGCGACAGAGATAGTGGTGTGTAACACATGGTTTAAATAAATGAAGAACAGCTCTTTCAACTCTAGGAGAAACAGTCTGTGAATAGGCTACATCAGTGATCTTCAACCTTTTCCAGTTCGAGGGCTAAAATTTTGTTTTCGAGCTGTCAGAGGGCCTCACATTTTCGAGAACAAATAGATCTCAGTAATTTCCAATGGTCAAATCACAGTTAAATCACAAATTTTCGTATTCATTTCAAATTTAGCAATATTTCAGATATTAGACAGATTTTTTATATATTCAGATTTCTCGCAAATTTAACCGAAATTTACTGAAGCTTGGGAAGAATTTTTGCGTCTAATGCTAATTTTGCTTCTATAAGTAAATTTCGTGCCAATAATGTAAAATAAATAAATAAAGTAAGGAACTAATGAAATCAATGCATGTATTTCTCAAGTTGTATTTCTCAAGCCTTTGTCGCTTTGAGTAACTTACGTGCAATTTTGCTAAATCCTTATCGAGCGTATAGTTGTTCAACATGCGCATGATTTGGCAAATTTGTTAAAATTTTGACTCTCATTTTTTAACATTTAGCCACAAATCTCTTGAGTTCCTTCAACATAATCCACTGTTGCACGCGACGCAGGCGGAAATACAAATGCATCGCCCTTGAACCGCTTCAGGCGTTCATGCAATGAGCTACCACGTGGCTATGGGTACTGTAATAATTAATACAGAAAGGCCACAATAATTGAATTATGTAACCATGTCATTAGTGCGCAGCTAGACATTTGACTATTATCCAGTGTCTCGTAGAGTAGAAATGACATGAATAAATAAATAAATAATTTAACTTTACGTACACAAGTTTCATTTTCCTTGTTTTTTGCTTTTATCTACGTTATCCGAACTATAAACAACAATTTGTATAGGCTATTAGCCTTTTTGTATTAATCATTCATGAAATGTGCGCGCTGCATCATCAAGATTCTTCTATAGGATAGGCCTAGTCTACATGAATTGTAGCGCATAGCAGTTATACACTTTTTGTACTACCGCGGTGCCTTAAGCTTTTTTTCTACAGGCCTACGTGTATATCGTAAAGCCGATTATATTTGCCGCTGATAAGCTTACTGATTACACACCTGAAATTAGTAGGCCCAGTTATAATTGTTATACCTAATTATTTGCTGGGCTTAATCAGTGGCGGTTCTACGCGAAAGCCAAATCAGGCATCCCAGTTTCGGGCTTGGCGTTGGCGTTGGCGTCCCCAGTTTTTGTTCCTTTTGGCTTAAACTCTTCAGGATTATATACGCAAGTATAATCCTAAGGAGGGCTGAAGTGTGGTTGTTGGCCTCCCCAGTTTGCAATGGTTGATTTTATTTGTTTTTTTGAGGGAGAAAAGTTTCTGCAGGGGAGGAAAATAGACAATGACTGTTTAAGAATAGTCTTAAAATTGACAATTAATGACTTGCAAGAATGGCTCTTAAAATTTATCTCAGCACTCCCCCTCCCCGCCCTCTACCCGATAGCAAATTTTCACATGGCTGCCAGCCCGTCATGAGTGCCATCGTCTTTACGGTCTCTTAAATTAGTTACTGCAGCTAGGCCTGCGTTCATTTATTTTGGGCCTCTTGCAAGCGAGTAGGCTACAGTATAAATTGTTGCTCTTTCACAGGTGTCATAGTATTGGGTCGTCCAATATTTGAATATGGAAACCCAGTTTGAAAAGCAGAGGAAAAAATTGCTTGCAATAATTATGCATCTGGGCATGTGTCCGCGGGCCGCACTGCGGGCCTCGACTGGCCGCATGCGGCCCTCGGGTTGAAGAACGCTGGACTACATCATGATTTGAAGAAACCACCGTAAGTGTATAAGAAACGTCGCAAAAATCGCAGGAGAAGAATGTATTGCACAACATCATCTCGTGGTCTGCGATATCGATTTGATGCAAGAAAGAAGGGCACAGCTAGGTGTTGTAAAAAAGTTTAAAATCTTAAAATTAAAAGATGAGTTAGTGAAAGAAGAGTTTCAACTGATGACTGCGAGCATACTTGGCACTAAAGAAGGCCATCGATATGTATTAAAGTTGCAAAGCAGATGCAAAGGAGGCTGAGGATGTGATGGAGACTAAGGAGACTACGGAGAAAGAGCACAGGCTTGCAAAGGAGGAAGCAAAAAGTGCCGTGGCAGTAGTTAAAATTCAAATGTCATTAAAATTCAAAATTCAATACAGTCCAATGTTTAATGAACGAGGCAGGCGAAATGTTAGTCGATGCAAACAAGGTGAAGGATAAATGGTATGCATGGAAAAGTTTTTGAATGTGAAAATGAGTCAGACGGTAATGTTGTTGCAGATACGGTTGAGGGGCCACCAGATCGAATCAAGGAAAGTGAGGTTGCGGAAGCAACTAAGGCATCTTAATCAGGAAACGCTGGTGGACCTTCAAAAGTGGTGGTAGAAAATGATTAAGGCAGCGGGAGCACAGGGCGTAAAGTGGATGATAGAAATTTGCAATGAAGTTATACGAAATGGTATGGGATCCAAGAAGATTTCCAAATTCAGTTCTCTAGTTTCAATCTATGAGGGAAAGGGTGATGCGATGCAGTGTGGTAGTTATAGAGCTATCAAACTGCTGGAACATGGCATGAAGTGCTTGAGAAAAGATTAAGAAAACAAATCACTATTCATGATAATTATGCAGTTTAAATTTATGCCTGAAAAGGGACAAGTTGATGGGATTTTTTGTAGTGAGACAGATGAAAGAAAATAATAAAGCTATCGATCTGGAGAAGGCTTTTGATAGAGTGCATGCTAACAGAGGTTATAACGTGGGCGCTGAGAAAGTTTCAGGTTGAGGAGTGGCTAGTCACTGCAGTGATGGCAATGTATACTGACGCAAAGACATCCCTGAAGACACATGATGTAAAGTAACCGATTTAAGATGAAGGTTAGACTGCACCAGTGATCGGTGTTGGGCCTGCTGTTGTTCGTGGCTGTGATGAAAGTGATTAAGATCTGGGTTGCCATGGGAGCTATTGTATGCAGATGATTTAGTTTTGATTGACAAGAGCGATGAAGAATTGTGGGATAAGATTTGTAGATGAAAAAAGTGTACGGAGGCAAAAGGAATGAGAGTGAATGTGAAGAAGAATAAAGTTACGATGAGTGCATGCGGAGAGGGAACGTGAAGAAATGTGGAAAGTGGCTGTCTGTGGAAAGGGTGTTGCGGAAATTCAATTGCATGCACAAAATGCCTTTGTTGGACACCTCAGAGATGCAGTGGCGTAAAAGGTAGATTAGCCAATTTGAAGACAGCGCTTGTGTTCAGAACGTGTCTATCGGGTCAATAAGTTGTCTAGATGAATGCCAAAGATTTGGAAGTAGGGGAGAACACATTTTAAACAGTAGGGAAATTGCGTTATCTTGATCATATGATTAGGCTTAACGCCTATGGAAGTGTAGAATCTGCCTCGATGATGAGGACGATACGCGCCTGGGGAAAGTTCCGAGAGCCAGTCCTAACTGGAAAGTTTATATCGCTGAAGCTGCAATTAAGGGTTTAGAGACAGAGAAGAGAGTGTGTTAGAAGCGCAATGATACATGATAGTGAGACATGGGCACTGAAGGCCGATCAAGAGGCCGGATTTGAGCGGACGTCGCGATATGATACATCATCATGAGATACATCATGAGATGCGTCACGAGACATCATACTCAAATCACCATCAAGGTGGATAAGTAGAGGGTCATTGAAAAGAAGCAAGCATATATAGTGCCGATCTGCAGCTAGAATGGGGATGGTGGCAGTGGGAGAGGTGGTAGCAAGAAGCCGAGTGAGATGGCTGGAGCATATTTTAAGAAAGGAGCCGGATGATTAGGTAGGGAAGTGTAGTTGCTGGGAAAAGACGTGTAGAGAGACCGGAAGCGACGTGGAAAAGCTTGACAGAGAAGGTTATGACAGGTAGAAATTAGGACGTGAGGATGCGATCGATGGGATGAAATAGAGGGCGGGTGTGCATGGCTGCAAGTGGCCTACCCCAGCGTAAGCGGGGAATGCGGCCACAAAGCGCGAGTGGGATGTGGAGGGAGAGAGCGAAACGGGTGGGGGGACGTGGGTTAGGATTTGCAAACGTATTCATTTGCATTTTTGACGTCGAGTTCTGAGGATAGCTTAAAATCGAGTGTGGATTATGAAATACAGTGTACGTTGACACCTTTGAACCAAATTTGGTTGAAAAAAACAATGCCTTGATTAGAAATTGTTTTTAAAGATGTCATGGTGCCACACTTCCCCCGCCCCTAGGCTCACCTACTGATACTAGCTACATGTAGTCCTTGCTAGATATCCATACATGCAGCACTGAGCCATGATCTATGATACTCATGCGAAATTCTTCATATGCTCGGAAGTTGCCAGAATATACATGGACGTTATTCGCGAAATCAATGACAGCACATCATCACATCAAACCGAAAAAACAAAATCAATTCTGAACCAAAAAGTATAAGTAAATTAAGTTAAACTATAAGGTAATTTTAAATTTTCACACTTTAAACAACACATTGCAACAAGCCCTAGCCTACAGATACGACTTTACATGCATCAAAAGATAATGTCACGAATTTAATCCTAACTCGCATTTCAGCCATTTACACACTTGGTACTTAACTGTTGATCCACTGTCGTATTTCACAAATGTTGGCCTATACTTTTTCGTACGATTTTCATAGTCATCATCACCAATTAAGGAAAACAGTCTGAACAGCAATGAGTCCTTCAGACGGTGCATGTGTCTGAAAAATTTCAGTTTCTAATTCCAAATCTCGAACTAGAAGGCAGACAATCAGAAAATAATTGACATAATTTTATATCATTATTTTCCTTGACATAAAATAATTTGAAAAAGCAGTTGAGTAAGTAAAACTTATGGAGTTTATGTCGGATCTTGAAATATTGAGTGCCAAGCCATACAAAGTACTGGCATGCCATAGATGTAAATAAGCGACAGAGTCAAATTTAGAGGCGCCGGGGTCCCAATTTTGCCAAATATGCCATTTGCAGCTTGAAAGAGTTTTGGCAAAGTGATCCACAAAAAGTGCGAAGGGCTTAGGCCACAACGTTGAGCTCTGCCTAACCCCTAACTCAAGTGTAACGAAGTAGGAAAAACTATTTCCCGACCTAACACTTACTGTGCCAGCATAGTAAAATTAATATAAGTTTCACGGGCACATTCCGGTCCATTCATTTAGTAAAGAGTTTAGTGTGGTTGACCTTGCGAAATGCTTTACTAATGTCCAGCGTGCATAGGTTGACGGTTGACTTCTGCAAAGTAAAATGCTCTACAGTTTTTTAACACAGTATATTGCATGAGAGCAACTATGACGTTTTTTAAAACCAACCTGTGAGTTACAACTCAGTAGATATGGATCCATGATCTTAGCTAGTATAATTTCAAACAATTTTGAAATAACAGGCATTATTGTGATACCCTATATGCATCGGAAGTAGCAGAAGATCCCTTTGTGTCAGCCTTAAGCAATGGGACTGTTATTCCAATTCCGAAAGCATCTGGAACGTAACCACAATGTAGCATAGTGTAAAAAAGATTGGTCAAGCACGATAAAACTATAGGATAGCAATACTTAAGGTATTCGGCAATTAGTAGGTCATAACTAGCGGCTTAAATTGGCCTACATGTATGCCTAATGGAAAGTTCACGTTTCATTTGATTCCGAGACAGCTCTGATATCAGCGTGCTTGAGTTCTGCGAGGCGTGTGCGTGAGGTTGCGGGTCTGACGCTAGAGTGACGCCTGAGTGCTGCGGTAAGCAGGCTGTGCGCAGGCCGGCCACGTGCGCGCCGATCGTTGGGACGGTCGGCTGCCCGCAAGCCGCCGCGCCTCAATAAACCAAGAACCAATTGAGACTTTATTCTCAGTCTCCCTTCAGATGTTTAACCACATATAGGCCTCATTATGTATTCGTCTTCGAGGCGATATCTAACGTAAACGACTTCCTATGCTAAGTTGGATTTGACGTAAGATCTATAGTTTCAAAACGTGATGGCAAGTGATAAGTCAAACATTATCTATGCCAAAGCCCTATGGAATTGATGCGAGGTTGAGTGTCTCGACCTCAGCTCCTCTGTGAATGTCTTGATTAGTGCATTTATACAGTTGAGACGATCGTACTGTCGGACCATGAGGCTATATTTCAAGTTATGCAGGTCCTTCTAGAAAATGAGACAGTTCTAATACATAGTCAAATTATTTACTTTGTATCTCATAATTCTTTGCGGATTCACTTGCTCGTCAGCCGAGCGTTGCGCGATGCGATACGCTTAATTCTCAGCGCGTATCATCCTTTTAAGCAATTCTTACCTCATCGAAAAATGCACTGAGTCAAAAAGTTGAAACACAAAATTTATGGCTTTCACTTTGTCAAAAGTTAACCTTTTCCAAAAAGCATGCAGCTGCTAGGCAAAAATAGCTGCTAATTTTGTCTCAAAATCCGTGTATTTTTCAACACATCACACCCGTACTTTGAAAGAGTTGAACGTGAAAATATACGTGGATCTTAAGGAATACACAACAGTGTGTGTTGGATAGATTTAGCGAATTGCTAACAAATAATAAATTTTTTCAACACACCATGATCATGTTGTCTATAAATCTGGAGAAAATTCAAACTTCAAAATTGGCACGGAACACGAGAAAAATGATATAAAAACCTAGCAGCTGGACTCAACTTGTAAAAGTGCTGGAAACTAATCGAGAGGATGATAAGGATGTTCACAGACTTCGTGGTTGCGACACTAGAGGCGACGCAGTGACCGACTGTGGGCTATGCTTCTGTGCTTGCGACATGTAGCAAAGCTACATGTACAGCTACAGTGTCATGTGTGCTGCAGGCTATACATTGGTACAACGAAGTCGGAGATTTCTGCTAAAAGTTTGCATGCTCTGTGATGATTTCGGTGAACGTATCAAAACTAGTCTGTACCGATCTCATTTTTTATGATAAAGGGGTTAACCTTTTTTCATCATCTTTATTGCTTCACAAACAGTACAGCAGTATCGGACAAACAATAGTTGACTTTATACATGAAGCAATAAGGGCAGGCTGAGAGGGAACCGAGTTCCCTGAGGCAGCCGTAGGCAGGTGTCCACGGCTACTAGACTGCCCTTATTGTGACACAACTTAACGGCGTAGTTGCATGTCACGCAAACAACAAAAAATAAATATAACCAAGAAAAAGAAGCATGGCATAACACAGAAGCAAACTAGAAAATTTCATAATAACACATCAAATTATAACCAAAGCCTCAGTAAAGCCAAGTCAGCAAGATGACGCAAAAAATACTAATAAAAAAATTAAAGCCTATATACGCCCTGCATGAAAAATCACATAGGGTTTGTACTAGTGTAAAAACTCAAGAAAAAATCTATCAAAGTTCGCTTGAGCGAGCAGAGGCTACATCTTGAACATGGATTGGGAGAGAATCCCATAATTTAGGTCCAGTAATGTTAACACTGTTCTCACGAATAACCGTGCGATACCCTTCAATATTGAAATAGGATTTTTTACGAGCATCGTGTAGACGCCTGTTATCTGATACCGTAGCATACCTCATACATGACAGTGGCAGAAGTTGTTTTTCCCAAATCATAGCTCCCAAAGCTATGATTTAAGATCAACCCCTTCTTAACCCCATATTATACCAAGAGAAATTTCAATAATAGTTAATTAACCTATGCCTACCCTCAAGCGTTCTCCATATGCTAGGCCGATGTTTCACATGACATCGCATTCAGGTACAACAGCATTCAGGTGTAAGCTACAGGTGAAAAAAGCAACCGCTAATAAATGTTAGCATTCTGATACTCCTGGTCAGCTGTCGAACTTTGCCGCAGCCGCTGAAAATCAAAACCTTTTGATTTCTGTTAAGTACGCCGTACGGCGGTTTACGGAAACGGCGCGGTTACGGCGAGAACGTCTGCCATACCTCAGGCTAAGTAGCCGTTACCGTAGCCGTAACCGTCGAGACACAACGGCGCGGCTGCGGTTACGGCTAAGGACAACACTATACCTCAGTCAGCGGTGAAACAGTCAACGGCAACGGTTAAGTACAACGGTAACGGTTAGTGTCCGTCTGAGGAATCAAGCATTAATCCTCCCCTACCAAAATACCCTTCTTTTAAAATCCCGCAATTTTCACCCACATGACTCTTACCCTCCCCGTCCCTCCACCCATATCCTCCAATCTCACCCCCAAACCTTCATACTCAACCTCTGCCACCTCCGTCCTTGCCTCACCCCTGCCTTAACCCCTGCAACCCTCCCCTATCCTCCACCTCAAATTTTTTACTCTCCCCCATTGTCCTCCGCCCCCATCCACAACTATCTCTACCCCTCGCTTCTTATAAGTACAGTATTGAATGCTGTAAGCGAACTGCCATTCATCGCGAAGGTCATCACAGCGTTTTTTCTTGCAGATAGGGAAACTATATAAATGTGGACGACGACGGTGCACGTGAAGCTCACGCTGCGCTTGATAATTTCTGAAGCGACGGACACTGCGACGATCGTGAGGCAGGACACTAGCAATAAGATTTCGTTAGATTAAAAATCAGAAGCAAATTGATTAAATTTTGTGCGTAGAATAAAATTGATTAAGAAAATAATGCTAATAAAACCTGGTTAGTTGCAATAAATGTAAAAACATAGTGAAATTGTGCTAATTCATGTTATTTTTACTCAAGATTAATGATAAGTTACAATTAAATTTACATTGCAATGTAAAGTCTATGTAATATGGTAGGAACCATTATGATACCAGGACTCTTTGCACCTGCAGGGCGGTTACCTTCCGCTATCATTTTTCTCATGTGTAAATAGTGGGGCCTGTAACACTGTTACCGCCTGTTATTATGCGAACGCTTTTCATATGATTCCTACTTTCTTTTGTAGGCTGCATCTTACACATAGTGGAATATTTGATTATTGATTATTAAATTTGAAATGAATTTAGGTAATTGAATTGTCCTGCGTATGTGTGCTGTTAGCGAGCAGAAGCAGAGAGCGCGGTCGCGTGAGACTGATTATGCGGATTAGGCGCCTATCGTCAGCCGCGGCCGGTGAAGCCGACTGAAGATCGCGGCGTTAACAAGACATGCCTCGAGCGGCGCTGACTTATGTTGACTTGCTCGTCGATCGATGAGGTCGACGTGTGCGCCTCGCCGCTTAGATGTTTCGCTTTCTGCTGCTTCGTGAAATCCTTAAGTCGTGAGTCGCGAGCTTGACAGCCGGCGATGAAAGGAAAATGGGGTGAGAGGGACGGCAAACGTCTCAGCAGCAGTGGCAGCAGCGGCAGCAGCGGCAGTAGCAGCAGTAGCATCAGCGGCGCTATTGATTCAGCGCGAGGATGGATGCGCTATGCCGCGGCCGCCGCTGGCTCGCAAAGCGGAGACACGACGCCCCACGGACGGACGTCTAACTGCAGCGCAACGCTCCAACGCATCCGCCGATAGAGCCTGCTGGCGTGACCGCGCACTCGGCGGGGAGCGGGGTCAGAGCGAGGCTGAGGACCAGGGCCCCCGAATGGCTTTTTGTGATTAGCGTTGTATTTATTTATTTATCATCAATGTCATCATTTTTGTGTATACTGTAATTAGTGATTTTCGCCTGTGGGCACTGTCATCAACTTTCCCTCTCAAAAAATGAAAGTGCTTGAGCTAAAGGCCGTAGCTCCCCGTCAGTCGCATACGCGATGCATCTCGCACGGGCGTCACGAGACAGCGGCCCAGCGCGGCGTGCGAAGGGCAGACGGCGATACGTTCTCCGAAATGAAACAACTTAACGCGTCTGATCCATGCGCCCCATCGATCCTGCGTCATCGATCATTTCAGCGGAAAGGTTTTGTCCGAAGACGCTCACAACATCTGAACAAGATAGCCTAAGCTCTTTATACGACGTAATTCTGCAGGGCTGGACAAAAACCAAATATGAACTTAGAAGTGTTTGTGGCTTCAAGATGCGTAAAATATATAAGTTGATATAAATGATATGAACGGTCGATTATTGTCTCTATTCTGCCTAAGTTTGCTTCAATATTTTGATTGCGTATGTTTCGTGCATATTTCCAATTAATGTAGTACCCTAAATAATATTTTCTGCGAAATCTTGTCCTATTTACAAGAGAATCTGAGTGATCAGTATAAACGGCGCGATGGCTCTCGGATGTTCGATGTAGCGAGCCTCTTAGTGAAAACATGTAAGAAGCGGCTTCTACCGCGGGGCAGGGACAGCCGTCAACTGTTTCCCGCGGTAAATGGGGAGAGGAGTTGCGGTAAAACCGCGGGGTGGTTAAAAGGAATATAATTAGGATGTTTATTTCGCAGATTCCATGAATTCCTAACATTTCGGGGAAGGGGAGGAGAGCTAGAAGCTTCCCCATGTCACTCTACTGCACATCCGATTACAATTTCGACCCCCTGACATGTCGCTAAAGCCATCTGTTTCTGAGCCGTTGACTTGCTCGACGACCCCAGTCGTCACATAGTTTACCTTGGCAGTTGTCAGCTCGAGCCTAATGGTCTCTGGAGCATTCTCGGCGTATATCCGGGCGTATACCATGTGTGCGGTCAGCTCACAGATTCACAGCGGTAATTAGAGGCTTTTAATCGCCGCTGTGACACAGCCGTCTATAGTGGGCGCGGCGGGAGGTGCTGACAGGATGCTCAGCACTCGGCTGAGACAGTGATTAAAGTATCATCGGGCATCTTCGCCATGCAGGGATGCTCCTAGATGTTTATCTCGAGAATGCGATAATGCGTGTTCCGTGTTCCGATCAAATATGCCAATGTCCGTGTGCTATTTTGATAGACTAGCCTTATCTATATTAACACCGAGCGATGCGTTCTTTCAGCGCCCCTCCCCCAGCATCCTCAAAGCCCCCCCCCCCTTCACGCAGAGAGCTAGAAGCTGCAGTATCACCATAGTAGTGTCTGTCTGTCTACATAGGCGTCAATATGGTCTCACCATGGTGGGGGGGGGGGGTTTGAAGAGAAGTATGGTTAAATCTCAAATTAAGTTCAAACATTGAGTTGTACATGAATGAAGTTAGTATTATGGACATTGAGATATTGATTGATCCAAACAGTTGTTTAAAAATATTGGAGGGTCATACACTCTCGGACCCCCCCCCACCCCCCTCCCCAATAATGACGCTTATGTCTATCTATTTGCAAAAAAATTGCGGGAAACCGCGGAAAAATAGCAGGGAATGGGGAGGGGAGCGGAACGATCTTTGCGGGGAGGGGAACGGGTGGGAAGGAAATTTGAAATTGGTTTGCGGGGGGGCGGTGGGGAGCGGCTAAATTATAAATTTTTGTTAAGGGTTGGGGCGCTAAAAGCTTTCCCATGTCACTGTCTAGTGTAGACATGTAGTTGTGAAGTGTTTCTTTCTGTCCCCCGGCCCACAGCGAGCCCCGCTTGATTCAGTTTGACTTGGGGAAGGCTCGGATAGCCTAGCCCCACGACCCTGGGCCACGTTGCCGCGACGACTCGGGCTGGTCGGACATGAGCGCGGCCCAAAGCGGTCGCTCTGATGCTAGGGGTTGTCACAGCCCTCGTCACCGCCCTCTTGTATATATTCACAAAAATTATAGGTAACCGGGGAGAAAGATTTTTGTGAAGGTTTTGTGGGGGGATATTCCATATGTAACAATTGTGCCACAATTACTTTGAAACCGTTAAACGGATTTAAGTCTTATTTTATGGGAACATGCGCATAGTCTTGCCGATTATGCAGGTTCGCAAAAAAAAATTATGGTGCACGATCTCTCCCGGAAGCCCGCCCCGCCCCATTTGTAAATATTAGACATTTTGATACTTTGGTAGAGATCAACTTGACCAACTTGTAGTAGGGGAATGAGGAGAAGAGCATTTATCTAGAAAACAAAAGTGTTTCAAGCGCAAGTAGGCACTTTCGCTGTATTCGGGGCGTATTTCGGCGGACTGCGAGCGCCAAGTGGGCCACTTTAGCAGAACAGGCGCTGTGAGATAAACTGTGACAATTGAAGCGCTTTTACAGGAATAACAAAAACCTTCTAGCTATTCACTGGTTTAAAGTAGTTTTGCATCATCACGTTATATATACCAGGCCCCCGGGACTGCAGCACTCGTAATGCACTTCGCGAAATATGTTCAGATAGCCAGGGAGAAATATGTTCAGATAGCAAGGATATATAAAAATTGTGGGGGAAGTTCCAATTGTAAATCATTCGACATTATCGATTAAATATTGCCCGATTTGAAGTGTTTTGCATCATCACGTTAGATTTGCTCAGGGCTACAACACTCCCAGTATACACATATCTCCCGATATCATCATATCACGTATGTCTTCAACAAATATGGTCAAATAATTGGGGAGAACGATCGAAGTTGTAGGGAAAATTTGTATTTTAAACCATTGGACTACAACAAGATTCTAATTATTCAATGGATTTTGACCATTTTTTCATGGAACATGTGTCATTGGATCATTTAAATTTTTCATTATGCTGTAGCGCGATGACTGAAATGGCTTGTTCTTACACACTGGATTCTCTCGTAAGCCCTGCATTTTTTAACTGTAGGCAGACTCAGTATCAGACTCACTGTCGGAACCTTGCGACGAAATAACACAAGTAGCTCACAAAAGCTACAGGGATATTGGCGACGTAAACTCTTTTATGTGTCCTACTAACTTATAAGCAAAACAGAGATTCGCACGCACACCTTTCTACACTATATGCAAAAAATCAAAATCACAACACCGCGTTTTCAACTGCACACATATCCCCACACACAGCTCGTGCTGTTTGAGGTCGAACCCTGTTGGGGCCGCAGCTCTGCTGGTCGCGTGGGAAGAACGGCTGGCTGGTCACTGAGATGGCTGGGGGGAGCCGGGTCCGGTGTCACGAACTCGGTATGGGCCTGACGACGACGATGACACTGTTGCATATGCGAAGCGAATGATCCGTTCATTTCAAACACTGTAAGAAGTGGCGACAGTAGATGGCGAAGGTTGAAAAAGACATCACGTGTGGATATGGCTGTACAGAGAAAGAAGAACTGGATTGGGCACGTTGTGAGACGAGAGAAATTAATGAGAGAAATACTGGAGGGAAGAATAGAGGGCAAGAAGACGGGGGAAGAAAGAGGATAGTAATGATAGAGGAATAACTAGAAAAAAACTAGTATGGAACATGAAGAGAATGGAGCAGGACTGCCAGATGTGGAAAGATTGGATGCCAGAGACCAGCCGTTTGCAGTGCACTGTTGGTTGGGGTGATTTTTTGTCCCGACAATTTAACTCCTCTCCAATTATGGCCAGACACGCGTTAGGGTTAGCCAGTTAGGGTTAGCAAGTTAGGGTTCGGGCCCCGTGAGTGTTAGGGCTAGGTTAGGGTTAGTTTAGGGTTAGGGTTAGGGGGGGAGGGGTTTGAGCATTGTCCCGACAGTAAATTGTTTGGTCAAAAAACGGCCACAATCTGGTGACTTTGGGAATAAATAAATATATATATATATAAATATATATGTATATGTTTTTATATATATAGATATATAGATAGCGTATATATATATACTATCTTTTTTATGCGAAGAGCATTTTGATGCCTCTCGGTCGTAGTGCTTTGAATCACTCAGATAAATTGGTAGCCCTAAAGGATCAACTGGTTAGGTCAACAACAGGCCTTTAAGTTTGATAATTTATGTGTTGCCATCTGCTCTGATGAATGCTTGATGCCTTCTTCTGCATGCCTGCATGATTTTGTTGAGGGGCTGCTACGGCGCAAGTCAGTTAAGATCGCGTCTTGATTCGCTTTCAGTTTCACCTTTGTCTTCGCCTTGTATCTGTGGGCTGATACTATTCAAACATCGCCCCCCCCCCATTGTCGGTAGTCAAGCAAATTTGATGTGGCCAGTTGGCGATGAATTTCTGAGACCGACAAGCACCATAATGATAAGATAATTTTCGCGTGCGTAATTATGTGTTGGTTAAAGTAATTTTCTTAGTTTTTTTGAAGAACTTTCATAACTTTTAAACGCAACGGTATTTTCACTTGTAATTCTCAAATCTTGTGTCAAATTATCTTAGCTACTATCTCTGCAAAGATGAAGGAAAAATGCTTAATTTTGACCGAGTTATCGCGAATTTGCTAGGGGTATATTTTTTTATTCCGCACTCTGT
>JAQIWG010002945.1:0-19054 GCA_034695025.1 Chamaedrilus cognettii | reverse complement strand
CGACTGCCACTGCAATCGAGTTGCGGCAGTGAAGTTACCTCAGCAGTGAAGAGGGGGAAAACGGGAAAGGGGACCCACTTATCCCTCGGGAAGGGTTAGGTATTTAGCTGCGCAGAATTCCTGCAGCCTTCCACCACAACACATATAAATGCTTAAAGATAATCAATCGCTGCAATTGAGCGTGTTATTTAATTGTAACCTTGGTCTATCCATTTACAGTTTTAAGCCCTATTGAGTCCGGGCTACATAATAAAATATTATATTATGCCTATTTCATGTGAAACAAATAGTTTATTAAATAGTTCAAATAAACCATAGAAGCATTGACGCACGCAATCGTGGAAGTTGAAGGGCATCTACGAATAGTTGAGAGCCTAGCAGTTCGTGCAGTAACCTAATTATAATTTTTTCGATCAAAGGCCTTACAAATATCTAAGCATCAATCTCTGACAGCGTTGTTATACCTGCATTTTTGGTTAACTAAAGTTTGTATGAAGTTATGAACAGATCGCAATCGTGCAGCCAACATGCTTACAACTTACCTTGCTCGCGTGAACTACAGCCAAAGTGTCTCAGATTTTTCACAGTGCCATATAGTACATGTTACTCTAAGTTACATGTATAAAATTATTATTAAACTATGTTCAAAAGCCTTCAATATCACGGGACTGGTGATTCTGTCCAAAGTTTGATGAGCACTCATTTGCTCTTCTTAGTTCTTACCCATTTCCTTTGTCATGGGTAGGCCGATAAGAAGATCTCGGAACTTTAGATGAGATGTCCATATATCATTAAGCAATAGTATTGATATTTTTAATAACGAAATAACTTAAGGTGCGCAAGCAAGGCGTGTAAAGCGCTCAGATCAAATAGTCAATTTACTATTCGGTCTGAGGTAAATTAAATCGACAGTTCATTTGTTTTGACCAATGAAATCCTGCAACTTGAATTGACATAAGAAATGTTTGCATAATGCACTTTCTTGAGATATATTTCCACGACTACATTGTCTACATAGATGTCTGTAAGAATTGTAGGCTACTTGTATTCACATTTTGCCACTTCTGATCTCAAAGGTGACACGACTACACTGTACACGCCCACCGAATACGGATATCAGTACTTTTTTCTGGAGATCTATTTCCGCGACTACGTTGTCTTCAGCGTGCGAGCCTGCAGCGACGTGCACGTCCAGCTCTCGAGAGATCGGGTATCGTACATGCATACATGTACGCTGATGCAGATGTTTTAATTTGATTTCTCAATGACGGTACGATTCAAGATTTTTCGTTTACTGCAGGTAGGCATTACTGACACGTTAATTTCTTTTGAAAATGTCATGCAGGGTAAAGTTCAGAAAGTGCAAAGCATTTTCGTGAAGTGAATGTTGTTGGTAACAGTTTTGAAATATATTTGCTGCCCTTTTTCCGCTGTCAATTCAGGAACGCGACAGTACATCTTAAAACAAAATATCCTACTAAATTAATATTTGCAGAAGCAGATAGACCCCAATTGGGATATTGTTTCAAGTTATATAAATCAGTTAGCTTAGCTTGTCTCGTTACTTGGCAGTCTTAAATTAGCTTATTCTTGTGTTGGGCCTATTTTGCACGTAGGGTACCCCTTTTCAGTGTTAGTTTTGAATCTCAGCTTGCCACTTTGTGGGCGGTATATTCTAACCTTCTTGTAGCATTATATAGATAAATGTCTACCGAGAGTCAGTCATATATCCACAATTTGCTATATCGCGAGCTCGGTGGCGAATTCAGAAATTTAATTTAAAGGGGGGCTCTCTTGAGAGCCGTCTGCATAATGGGGAAGGGAACAGTCATCAATCAATTTGTGTCGTATAGCCAGTCGTCTGACTTTATTTGAGGATAGCACTGATGATAGAATTCAAGGAAAAGAATGGAACTTATTCGTTATAAAAACGTAATTCAGATATAAGAGGCTTTAGCTTCATGCCTACTCCAATGCTTGTGTCTTTGCACGAGTTACAGGCCTACATGTACATCAGACGACGTTGTTAAAGTATCCACAAATCGCTAGAAATGTGACAGAAGTAGACTAAGTGGCCAAACTTTGACAGACAGTGTCAGTTTGAGTCTATCAAACTTGATAGGTACATGTATATTATTTGGTGATGTCCATGTAGGTCATTAGGCCTATTACAGCGTTGTAGAGTAACTAACGTAACCCTAACGTATAATTAACGAGTTTATAATTCATATTCCGTTGAGTTCTTAAATAAAAAAATCTCCATAAGTTCAAAGCTAAAGAAAGACACGCTTTCAGTAAATTTCACGACTGTGGAGAGGGGGGAAGTCACTGTAAATGTGTCTCAACTGAAATTTACAAAAACGTGCATGCATGCAGCATAGGACTACATGAAACGTGCATAGTCTACACGTAGCACAGGCGCCATGGTATTGGCAGTATCACTGCCAAAATCATGGAAATTACGTTGGAAGTGTTGCCTCGTAGTGCACTTAGTCTGCTCAATAGCCTAATTATATTAGTTATAACACATAAACTTTACGGAACTGCCTACACGATTTTACGTGAATGTGTAAAATTTTGATTGATATAATATTTTCTTTACTGTCCAAAAAAAGTTAATATATTTGTTGAGTATATTTAATAATTTGTGATAAACTTGGGGTTTTGTCTTGAAAATCCTTTCAAGATTTGCTATCTTGCTATCGTGCTATTCGTATCCCTTTTTGTTGAATATACGTCAGTCAATTTACGTCATAATCAACGATTAAATTATGTATTTCAATATTCCTCAAAATCACTGATGTTATTGACCAGTTAGTTTTGATATATCATTTTTGGGCTGCCCCATTGCACCAACTGATGGTCGCTGGTGGTGGTTTCACCGAAGATTGGTAAGCATTGTTGGAACACGTTTGGCTGACGAATTTAAACCACCCTTGCCAAGGGTTCACGATGTGACAAAATATTTACGACGGCTGAGATTCGAACTGACGCTCTGTCGCACTCATAATCCGAGGTCCGCGACTTAGATCACTCTGCCACAGCATATTCCTATGTCCTAATAATGTTGGATTTTATACGCTTGGATATATCCTGATAATGTTTGTATTCGAAACAATGATTCTATGTTTAGACCCTGCCAACAAGCAACGTGACGGAAGTGATCATAGGGGGTTGGTTTAACTCGAGGTCAGTCATTCGAAGAGGCGTCTTTGACGCTGATTGGAACAAGGAGCATCACTATGACGTCATGACTCCTGACTTACTGCACTGCACAGAATTTAGAACGTTCTGGATCCAGTGGGGGTAAAAACTGTTATCTTCTCATGTAATATTTCAATATCATCTGAAGTTTGTTTAAAGCGTCTGTGTAAGATCTACAAAGAGATAATAATATTAAATCTTTTAGCAAGAGCGATGTTGAATATATGAAGTACCGGTAGATTACTTGCATAACCTACCGGGGGTTACCCCGGTAGGTTATGTATTGTAGGTATTGTATACACAGAAAATACATTATGTGACGCATTGATATTACCGAACCCCCTACTGCTTAAAGTTGTGTGTTATCGAGCTGCATGTACGCTGATTCGCCCTCACATGAATGGGCCTGTGCTAGTTTTGTATTTTAAATAATGAATTTAATTTGTAACGCACTAGTAAGCAATAAGCACTATTGCAGTGTTGAGTGTCGCAAGTTAAAAAATTTGTGTTGATAATAATTTTTTATAACTAACCGGTTTTATTCCAGAGCAAGGATGCGAGTGGGAAAAGGTCCTATTCCGGGCGAGCAGATTTTCATGGATTTTGAGCGAACCGCCGAATACCTCCATGGGATTCGGTTCATTAGCTTCTGCACTGGATACGGCATCACTGGCGTCTGGAAACTACCTGAAAACCAAGGTCAGTGTTTGCATTGTATGCCATGTTTCATTGCATTGGCCTACATGTACATTGACGAAGCCTTGTAGCGGAGTAGTCTAAGTCGCGGAGCTCGGATTACGGGTTCAACAGCATCCCAACAGCAGCAATCCCTACCGCAGCAAAGATTTGGAGTCACTTCTTGCACCCTTGGCAAATTCGACAACCCTGCAAATAATAATCCTTTAGGGTGAAGTGCAGTAGAGAAGTTGAAGTGAAGAAGAAGTGAAAAAAATATGTCAATGCGCCTGTTAATATTAGCAGAATGAGGAAGCACTGACTGATCTCAATTAACTCGAAGCATTGTAGAGAATTGCTCGTCACTTTGTACCTTAATATTCTAGGTTTTCTGGAAAAATCTGCCTTAGCGTCAGAGGGGGGAAAACTCAACCAGTTTAAATTGCTTAGTGGGTTTGCTATCATATTTGATTTGAATTTGATTTTTTATATGTAAATGATTCATACAAATTTTGATCCTTGAATCCAAATTTTCTTCCCTTCAGATTGCACAAATGTCAAAGTTTTCGTGCACACGCATAGGCTGATTAATTGATGTCATGTTATGTCATAAACCTCGTGTGTCGCTGTGCCGTTTAACAAACCCCCTGCAAGTCGAGGAACAAACAATAGATTTGCAGCCCAAAACTCCCGGGCGAGTCGTAAAAAGTGACTAAAGAAGGGAGAGCGGTTTTTTGCTTCGCAAAGCCCAGGCCTACGCACTGAACCGGACTGTAATAGTCTTCGGTACTACATACGGTCTTGAAACTACAGCCCCATCGCCGTTTGACAACAAAAAATTAAATGAATAGATTTCACTGCTTACAATCACTGAGATGTCGTTGGTTTGGCAGGGCACTATCTGATACTCAACACGCCAAGCGACTTCCGGTACGAGTATCTCTGGAAGACCGCCGACTACATGAACAACCACTTCCGCTTCCGTGCTCGGGCCTGCCACGACCTTCACATCAATCTGACGCCTACCGAGGGACTCAGCTACTACGACATCATTATTGGGGGATGGACCAACACCATGTCCGTCATCAGGTTAGGCTATTCTCGCACATTCATGCAGAAGATTGGCGCGTTGTGGTATAAAGACTGTGCGTGGTAACGAAGTCCGGTTTGAGATATGTGTAAGAAAGCCGCCACAGAACCGCGCCCCCTTCTTTAGTCGCCTTGTACTACTGGCTCGCCGGGGAGTTCTGGGCTGCGAGGCTATTCTTTGTTCCCCGATTTGCTTAGGCAGTTCTGCAGAAGATTGTATTAGAATACTACACTCAATGAGAGGTTTGGGACTGTATTAAGCAGCCATCGATGCAAGACACTTTGACCCAGATAACGACACTTTGATCCAGATAAACTTTGATATGCATCATACATGGCTTCAGTTTACCATTAGAGGCATAGAATTGGCGATCATTTCAATCACGGCCAAACATGACGAAATTTCACACGTAGCTACCTTTGTTCAAGACTTTTGCTGAAATTTAGCTCCTCGTCGCTACTAATAGCACGCGAGCTGAGCTTTTATCATATTAAACCGTAATGTGTTATAGGATCGCCGTGGTTTTACCAAATCATAACATAAAGAATGAAATGATAATTCTTTGGGCATGGCCTATATTTCAGGGTCTTTACGGGTCTTATGCATCCCGGGAGAAGGCCTTGCGGGGGACGGGATGGGACTAGTATTACTAATAGGCCAAATTATGAAAAATTTACATAGCTCAAATAAAACCTGTTTAAATCTAGCAAACTTCCATTCAATTCAATGCAAATCATCCACGATCAAATAGTAATTTGATCTTATTTGGTGCAATGCAAATAAAGTAGCCTAGCATAATCTCCTGAGCGCTATGACGCTAACTCACGGCTAATTTGACCAAACCTTATTTACTCGTAGGTCACCACGCATGGCCACATCGTGCCCTTAGCTTGCTTGAGTGACATTATGGAGCTTATCGTTGATTGTTGAACTGCAAATATCTCATGTCGCTTTTAAAATAATAGCCTATGTTTTATTTTTTGAATTCTTTGTGCGTTTTTAATTTAAAGATGAACATTCACGTAGCTTCTCTCGCAAAATAACAGGTTTAACCCCTAGTCGGATATTTTAGTTTGAATGCATTTTGCGACTTTGCGGCTTTGCAAAAGCCACTTTGTGGCTTCGCGGCTTTGAGACTTTGAGACTTTGCGTCCCTGTGTCATCTCTAGAAGGCATTTCTAGAGATAGTCCCGGAAATAAAATTAAACTGTGCCCGGCAGCTCTGCCCCTGCTGCCACCATTGGGCAGGAAGAAGCGTTGTGGCCGAGTGATCTAAGTCGTTGGTTGCGGATTACGAGTGCGGCAATTGTCCATTCTAATCCCGTCAGCGGCGAAGAACTAGAGTCACTTCGTGCATCCTTTGGCAAGGGTGGTTTAAATTTGTCAGCCACAAGCGTTCCTACGATGCCCACCAGTCTAAGGTGGAACCACCACCAGCGACCATCAGTTGGTGCAATTGGGTCACCTTTTCCCCGCAAGGGGCACCCCCGTAAGGGATTATAACAACAACATTTCATGCGATTTGCCTATATAGTTAAGGAATACAAGGTTTGTGAAAAGGGCGTTTGAAGTGCACAAGATTTAACCCCTAGTCGGATATTTTAGTTAAAAACCCTTAGCAAGATGGCTATATTTTGAAGCGTCTTTCATCATTTTTCTTCACTATACTGCAACAAAACCAATGCGGTATTAATATCTAGTCGCAGCTTCTACCAGGACTCAAATTTAAATTGCATTTAATCGATATCTGTAATCGTATGTTAATAACCTAAACTACAAATAATTAATTGAAATTATGACCGAAACATTTTTTAATATTCAACTATTTATCTGCATGCAACTTCACATAAAACAGGTCTAATAGCAATTTCCAAAGACGCCAATCTATCAATTTTTATTTCTAAGAAATATTTTGTGGTTAATTGTTTTACCATACCTAATATTAAATTTCATTTATGTAATTTTGACACGCATTTTATTCACATGTATTATGAAAACTTCCATTGGCTCTTTGTTTCTGTGGCAGCCGGCTGATGGCTAGAATCTGTACTCTATGTTTTGATTCTATTTTGACTTTTCAATAGCTTTTTCAATTTTAACTATTGTGCGTTTTGATTTAAACAAGCCAATTTTTTATTTACTGCCTTTGCTAGAATTGGTGGATATACCACGCCCATCATCGTGGAATGGAGAGAGGCTGGAATCGTGAGCTGCAACGAGCTGCGAACCTTCTGGATCAACTGGGAGAACGGAAACATCCGGGTGGGAAAGGGCGGAGACATGGGAAAGTTGACGTTCCTCAGTGTCAATGACACAGAGTTCGTGGGGGTCAACTTTGTGGCAGTGTCCTCAGGCTGGGGCTCGGAAGCCGTCTGGGTGTTTAACGATGACCTGGGTAAATTGTTTGTGCATTCGAGCTTTAATTTGATAAAATATTGATGGTGCTGTTGACTTTAATTACAAGCTGATGGTATTCATTTAACCATCAGCACTGCCATTACCATTATCATGTACTGTATGTACTCTTGAACTCATATCATACGTTGTATTTTAGTATTACTGAAGTAGCAAAAACATAATCTCTCCAGCGTAAATTTTGTTCTTTGTAAATTTATCGCAAATGTTTTATATAATACGGGGCTGTAGTCGCGGTCATACGGGGGTATACGCCGTATGACCACTTCTTAAATTGTTAAAAGCTTATGACCACTATTTCTGAACGAAAAATTTATTTTATAGTTGTAAACTACTGATAAGTAGTAATACTACAAGCAAATATCTGAAAAGGTCGAATATTTAATATTTCTATTCTCATGACAATTAGAATCTTTATTCAAACGGGGGACAAACTTTTTTATCACTACACCACTGATACAATACCCGCTTGCCAAATGTCAGCGATTCGTTGATGTATCACTTTCTATTTTTCCGTCAGTGATATAAAGCTTCAAGCTTTTGTAGGCCTTCTGGACAGCCAGCCAATCCTGAAATGATTTGCATGATTTTAAATTATATACAAATCTCTTATTCACCATCAAGGCAAAACGCATTAAAGAAATTTGGACTTAAATAAACATACTTTTGTAAATGTGGTACATGGTAATTTAAATGCTTTATATTTGTGCAAAATGTTTAAATTTATTTAATAAATATTGGTCCAGTACCCCAGTTAACAAGCCTCAAAGTCGCGAGCTATGGTTGTTTGATGGCTGCTGGAATAATTTTATCAATTGTAATTACACGAAAATAATAATTAGGCTACTTTTAATTTTTTTAAATGCCCGATTATTCATACTGAGTGAATTTTTGAGAGATTTTATTTTTTACATTTTCAGAGAACGTTTTCAAGTACTTCACCAGCTCTGGAATGGAGGGACGGCCGCGCTACGAAGTGTTTGCGACGACGTCTCGCCAGGAGGCGATCGTGTTTGAGGCGGAGGGCTGCAGCGACATCTGGGTCGCTCTCTCTCCAGCAAGTGTGAGTCGTCATCTCTATTAGTGGCCGAGTTTCATCTAGAAGATGATTAAGAAGAATTTCTATGACAAAATGTTCAAAATTTCATACCAGAAACTGCGTATTAATTCAAAGTCTTTCCATGGATGGTCAGTTTAAAGCCAAAACGACTTGAAAATTCCCTATGTTAATTTAAGCCGGTGAAGTTAAGTTTTCAACATGTAATAGTACATGTCATTTCCGGCGGAAATCAAATCGATTGCTGCCCATGTTGGCGCAATTTTTGCATATCTCGCTACCTTATACATGTAGGTAGCGAGATGCTATTCAAGGCTACGCTTCAGGTGATCTTGGAATACGCCCATAGCCTCTGCCGATAGGCAGCCCTCGTTTGGAGGGCGCTATGGTCACAGCTAGGGTGAATAATGATGCAGGCTACATGAGAACCTGATCAAGATCCTAGTATAGGCCTACTAATGTTGCGCTGTCGGTTTTAATTTATTTGATTATGATCACAATTTGGTCTATTAGCGTTGTTGCTGAACTTTTACCTTAATCATTTTCTTGATTGCTGCTGATTTGAAATAATTATGCACTCATGTCTAAATAACATCAAAGTAGTTCGATTTCATCTTTATGAAAAGGGTGAACTTGTTTAGCTATGTTTTTTATGTTAATAACTTCGTGACTATTGTTCCCGGTCTATGCAGGGCTACGTCGACGATATGAGTCACCAGCTCTACATAGGAAGTCAGAACAACACGCGGTCAGGCGTCACAACATCGTTCCAAATCAATCCGATCATCGAGGCGCAGACTCCAAACATTCTCAGCTGCACAAACCCTTCTTGGTTCTGGCTATCCTGGTACGGCGGCATGGGTCGCTTTGGTCTTGGGAACCTGGTGGGAGAATACGAAAGACTGGCGTGGAATATCACCGATCTGATAATTAATTCCATCGGATTCTCCAGTCTACATCAAAACGGAGCGTTCTTCACTGCACGGCGAAATATGGGTGAATCAACATCACAGAAATCTAGCGCCTAGAATGCGCATGCATTCCTGCACAATGCCGTAGAACAAACTTTTTACAAAACGAAAGCTGATTTGAATTATGGGTAATAAGTGTAAATTATTGTGATTGGATGTGAAAAAGTCATGACTCTGTCAATCAACTTGTTGACCGTTGGTCATTGGGTTCCCGCGGGACAAGCCCTGCCCCGCTATCTCAACTACCGGTGCTTCTTTCCACAACCTGTAGTGACTGGGCTTGGTCAACATCCGTACATCTGCATACACTGATTACCCGCATGTTATAAATAGATTCAATGAAGTTGCTCTGTGTGTAAACTTCTCCAAATATTCATCGTTGCTCTGCGTTACTTGTCTGAAGTGTGGTTTTTCCAATTGTTACTAGACGATAATAATAATTCTAATAGTGCGTGGAGAGATGAGTCCTTTTAGGTGTCCAAGGGTGTCATCATGGGACCTAACAATGAGAATGAAAATAAGGAGCTCATTTTCAAGACACCTGTTGAGCAAACTTTAGACGAACCATATGTGGAGCAGTAATTTCAAGAATATATCAGTAGTGCAACTTTAAATATATATACAATACGTATGAAATGCATATACATATGTATGTATATAACAGTATATCATACATAAGCATGTTTTATTCTTAAATTTGCATGAGTATTGAATACATTTACAATTTATTGATTCATATACTTGGTTGTTGTTAAGGTGACTCGCTGGTCGTCTACTCGTCTCCCGATCTCGGTCGTCGTCAGATGTGGATAACTGTCCGTCAGGAGATGATCTTCCGCTTCAGAGTTATGGCGTGCCACTCGCTCCGTCTGACCCTATCGGGGACCATCGACGTCCCTGAGATCCAGACATACGAGGTGGTCATCGGGAGATGCTACCAGACCCTCGTCCAGGACCGGGTACGAGACGTGTTGAAATATTTAAACAGTAATTTTAAAAATTAATTGGCTTAATTAAAAACAGAAAGGGTGATTCATTTCTTAAAAGAGGAAGGTTGGTATTCTTTGCAGAGAATGAAAAGATGCGGCCATCGGTGCTAGCCACTTTGACCCAGTAGAGTTTTGTCTGCTTGGCTCTAGATTATAAGATGCAGCCATCGGTGCTAGCCACTTTGCCCCAGTAGAGTTTGGTCTGCTTGGCTCTAGATTATCATTAGAAGCATACGCTATTTTTAACAGATTTAACAGATCAGAACAAATAAAACCCGCCTAAATCTTGAATCACACGGTACCCTCAATTTCCACCCAATTCATTCCAAATCATCCACGATCAAAATTAATTAAATTTAATTAAATGTACTTTACAAAAGTTGGTGGACTAACTTACGGCTAATTGGACTCTATTTAAGTTACCCTGGCCGAATCACGCCCTTGGCTTGTTTGAGAGAGATTCTCATGCTTCTCATTCCTGCAGTTTTTCATCTCAACACCATCAACGCACTATTAAAAACATTAAGGCATTTCAAGGTTGTCCCCGTTCTCCGCCATTTGTTATTAAATTGTATGCTAATTGAATGTCATTAGTAGGAGCGATATGTTGAAGTATGATGCAACGTTTTTATTGGGCCATGGAACGTTGCCTTTGGACCACCATCTAGATCGACGAGGACTCGCGAAGCCTTGCCGTGGCGAACACGTCGAACGTGCTCAACTGCTACGAGTTTCGCTCGTTCTGGATTAGCTGGGTGGACGGGTATTGTAATAACGACGCTACTTGTAGTTTACTCTAGCAGCCCCTGTTTGTGCCCCGCGAGCTCTTTTCCCGTAGCCCATTAGACCTGCAGCTCTTCTGGAGCTCATAAGACCTGTAGCCATTCCTAGGCTGATGGACTAAGGCAGACTCTCAACGTCCAGGGCCGATAAGCTTTGCTAAAGATCTTCGGATATTTGCGAGGTCATAATCACTATGAAGCGACCTATGAGAAACTTGTAGGGACAGGCCGCAACATCCTTAAATTAATGGTAGGATTTTCTTAATGCCTTTTGTTGCTTTTACTCGTTGTGTTTTCTTTATTACTCCCCACGTCCTAGAAGTAGCCAAAATAAAATAACGAGCGGTAAAGATTTGCAAACATCATTTACAAGCTTTCACATAAAATTAAAAAAATTTAAAACAGGGATCTTAATTTTTCATATTTTTGTTACTTCTATCCCTAAGGTATCATTCAAAATATAACTTAAGCAGTCTAATTCGTTAAATCTGTAACCTAAAAAACATTTCAAGTGCAGTGTTAGAGTCACTTAATTTGACAAGTTCAAAGAGAATGAGCTATGCAGTACCTGAAGTTTGGCATGCCAACTCCTTGCATATAAGGCACTGAAATGGGCCCTCAGCCTACTGAATGCTAATACCGGGGCGTACTGTGACAGGTACATCCGGGTGGGGACCGGCTACATCTACCGACTCTCTCCAATCCTGCAGCTCGAGCAGAAGAAGCCGCATCCGATCAACGCCATCAGCATCTCCACGATGAACGGCATATTCGCCGAGTGGGAGGTGGAGGCGGATGCCGGCAAGTCGTCGACAATTTCTTTGTCTTGTCTCAATTATTGTTTAAAAGTTTGCATTGCTGTAAACAGTCAATTTTCTCCTGAAATTTTTGCGAATTTTGCAAATTGGCGAAACTCTTGAAAATTACATTCACAAAAATATCACGCTAGAAGCTACTCCAAAATATAACGTGCACTGCGCAGTCCTAAAAATATAGAATTTTGTGCAACATAATTTTTAAGAGACAAAATTGCAAAAATAGCCTGCACCAAATAATTTTCTGTTGAACAATATCATGATAGCTAAATCAATCACCATGATAGCCATGATGCATAAAGACTTGTCAATGGTGTTGCTTTGCATAGAGATAAAATGTGATCATAGAATTCTGTGACGTTTTGATTGAATAATTGTGTCTGGGATTTGCCATCGAGGCTGTGTGGCATTGTTTTCCAATGAATCAGTAATAAAACAAAACATGTGATGAAGAAATAATTACTTAATTGCAACTCCATATGTATGTACCCCGGTTCTCCACAATGTAGCAAACAACTGAAAGGTTCTAGTTTCTTTTTTGAATTTTGTGTGATCTAATTACCTTAAACGGACTGAACTGAGGGTTGAAAAGGCTAAGAAAATTTGTTTCAACCCGCAGTTCAGTCCTTTTAAAGCAATCGGCCACCAGAACCACGGCTACATCACCGGTCTCTCTATCCTGAGGCCTCGGCTGTCTAACTTTAATTTAATAGCATTTTCTCAAATGTAGGAGTCGGCTTTCGGTTCGATCGCAGCCCTGGCTACATATAACCAATAAATTGTAACGCTCCATCATTAGGAGCATTTATTTCAAAATTTCATCAGATTTCGATAAAGTGTTACTTTAAACAATGTAAAATCATTAATAAAACCCATGCTATTGTTGGAAAATTTCTTGCATATGAGGTTCACCTATAGGTATCAACACCTGTTACTATGGATCAAGTACATTGACGCATTGTTGCTTTTGTGTTAATGCTGAACTATTATATCCTCTGTTCATCAAAGGAACGTTTTGAAAAGGTTGGTATGAAAGTGCATCAGATGCTCGCACAGCATCAAAACGTCCATTTTCTGAGCACCATATTCGGGATATTCATCCCAGACTGTAGCGTTTACTAGCCAACTTGCCAAGTCCATGGATGACAAGAGCCATCGTTGCATCCAACAGGGGCAATGAATAAGTATTCACTGTGAAAAAAGGGCTTCGCATTAGCTCACAATTTTTAGCTCTTGTTGCTGACTATCGATTTTCCACAGGAGACTACCTGATCATCGCGAGTCCGTTTGGCGACTCGTCGATGAAGTGGTTCCACCTGCACCCCTGGACGCGCTGGTTCTACTTCCAAGTGGCCGGCAACGCAGCGCATCTCGTACTCGGGGCTCGCTATCAGGTTATCGCTTCCCCTGCGCGTGACCGGGTCCCCTTGACCGCCATCTGGTCCATTGCACAGCAGTGCTAACAATGAAGTCCCTGAGCAGATCATCATCGAGCTGAATGTCTTTCAATAACTAAACTTATAATAGACTTGCAAGAGCTATTGATAATTTTATTTGCATTTCTTTCTTTTATATATTTTTCTAAGATGGCATTACTAATTCTTACAGCAAAATTTATATGAGTCTCAGCATCTACATTGCAATTATATGCTACTGCAACTCGGATATGCATGAGTTAGAGTTCGAAAGGTATGATAGCGCTCTCTAATTTATTGCTCACACTATGCATACAGCATAGCAGTGAGTATACTTTCAGTAGGCTAGGCATAGGTGACAATGTGTCCGCGCGTGCGTCTGTTCGTGCGTGCAGATTTTTGCAATGTTTTATAACGATGACGTCAGCCTGTGTAAGCCTGTACTAGCAAGGGCTATTATAGAACTGAATGCAGGGTCTGTACTCTATAATGTAGGGCTTAGGCCTACAAGTTGATGAGAACTATTGAAACAGGTCTATGCTGAACGATAGGTTGTATTTAAATTAGCGTTCGTTTTAAGGTCCAATATGTTACCATGCCACAAAAATATTAGATCTAAGCACAAAAAAATTATTGTGACAATGTAACAAGCAAAGCTTGTAACACAGGCCATACACTATGCTACAATGTGATTATGGAAGGAAGTACCGGTATCATCATAGTCAAATGATAGAACTCTAGTAAAAAGTTGCACTCTTTGGATTCACAAACAAATTCCAATATTCTGGGTTTTCTTGCAGCTTTTTCACTAGACCATATCTAGTAGCTTGCAGCCATTGCTTGCAGCATAGACTGCCATTTCATTTGCATTTAATGGAAATAAAATCTGAAAATGATCAATGGCTTGTAAAAAACTTTAGCTCTAGGACGCGCATAAAAAATCCCAAGATTCTGAGTTTTTACTGCCCCTTTTTCATTAGACCATATCTAGTAGCTTGCACCATAGACTGCCATTTCTTGTGCATTTAATGGAAATAATATATTATGACAGTAATCAAAGGTGAGTAAAAAGTTTTTTGTATTAATTCTTAGCTGTATAGCTTGTGCGTTGCTGTACACTTGTTCAGGACCCGTCGGAGGTGTACAACATCTACATAGGCGGCACCAGCAACACAGAGTGCTCTTTGTGGAAAGGGACGACACTGCTCACACGTCTTCTCTCACCGCTCATCCTCGGTTATGGTGATCTGCGCGACTTCTGGGTGAGAGCTGGAAATGAACGTGAGAGAATGAAAGGAAGATGTGCTTGGGCTTCTGGTCGTATCAGTGCGTTGCTTAGCTTTAGAGGATCTATGTGCTATGAGGATCTACATCAATGTGCTTTGAGTAACTCTGTGCTATGAAGATCCATGTACAGTGGGACGCTATGTGCTATAGCGTCCTAATTCACAAGATATAGTAATATTACATGTGAGCATGTCGCGAAGAGTTAACTTTTTTGACAGAACTGCTTAATTGTTAATAATTCATTCCCGGCAATGAAGAAGCTCTCAACAAATAGGCTAAGTCTGAAGATTTGGAAGATATTAGAGGGGGATTAAACTGTGCCCGTACTTGGCGGATAGCGATCAGGCCGGTTGACAGAACAAGGAATCTACTGAAAGGCATTGGCTTGAAGGGATCCACGGTTTACGGCTTGGGGATCGCTTGCCCGTTCTAAATGGCTATGAATTAAATGTGAAATATTCTATGCGAGTCGATTTTATGCCTTTTTTCAACATTAGATGCTAATCGCTGGACTATTGCATAACGCTGTTTTATGGAACTGATCATTCATCAATTCAGGTGAGTTGGGATGGAGGAAGAATCCGCATCGGAAGGACGAAGCACCGCGGATATGCCGTTCTCATCGACTACATCGACCCAAGTCCCATCGCTGTCACGGCCATGGCACTGGCCGGAGACAGAGGGGCCTTTGCCGAGTGGAAGATCTGGGAAGACATAGGTACTTCTTCTTATTTGCTGGCAGAACACAGTTCAGGAATTCAAACATTGAGAATTGATATGAACTCTCATCCAATCCCGATTTTCGATGCTGGTAATCGTTGGTTCGGTTGCTTATACTGGCCTGTTTGTTAGCGTTCGGTTTGTTGCAGTCTTGTGTTTATTGTCGGGGCATAGCCTTCACTGATTCTTTGAGCAAGGATTCAAAAATAAATTACATATAGCATTTGGTTTTTAAGAACTTTTGATTGATCTCTGCGGCATATGTATGAGAATTGACTTATAAATGATGTTGCATATGTATAAGAAGTGATGATGATATGTATGAAAGACTGGCTACTAAATTTTGCACCTGCGACGAATTCCATGTTTTTGAACCTACAACTCATGCAGATATTGCTCGTTTTGCACGTTCACCTGCATAAATTATTTTGATGCGCTATATGTGCAAACGACAGGATCATCATTTGCATCGTCCAGTGGTTTACCTAAGCGTCAGAATGAGAAGTCCCTAGTCAGGAGTTCAAATCCCTTCGCTGTCAACTGTAAAATCATTTTTGTTAAGCGCACACATGTCGCTAGAATATAACTTTAAGCACGACAACTAATTTTGCGGTTAGCAGCAGAAAAGATATCTGATCGTAAAACCAGGCCCCGGCCTTCCCATGAAATGCATTCATTTGCCTATGGCTATGTTAACACGGACACTTCAGCGCGCTCGAAATTGGTAAGCCAATTTCCAACTATTACTAAAATGATCGTTAGTTTTTTAGCTTTAGCTTTTCACAAGTGCACACCGCAGCGAAACTACGACCTGCGTGTTTGAGCTTTGTGCAAGCAAATGGCCAATTATTCCATTCATGTCATTCAAGGAGTAAACAAACAGTTTTACAACCAATATATTCGAACCTTAGCTTGACCCAACAAAACCCGAGCCCAACCCTAATCTAACTCTAGACTCAGCCTAAACTACAACAAACTAATCATAAACTAATAATAAACTAATTCCAAACGGTCCATGGCGGCTGAATAGCGAGGCTAATATGGGACTCAACCGCGCAGATTGTAATTTCGCTTGCAGCGCGGGAGATGTCAATGTCAACGATGCGGTACGAGGTGTACAGTCAAGCCTGGTGGTCCGTACGTCACCGCTCGTCGATGCTATTTGCCCTGAAGACTTGCGGCTATGCGGAGATTCTCCTCAGTGCCATGATGCATGAGTTCTTAGCGGCGGACTTCGTCTACGTTATCGTCATGAATGACAACAACAACATGACCGGAATTTGGTGCGTCTTTTCTATCACAATTATTTCTATTCGAATTATAGTTTTAATTATTTACTGTCTTTTAGTCACCAATAATTGTCAATTTATAGGCAGCTGCAAGCTAGTTAATATTTTGCATAGTAATTGTAAAGTGAAATCAACGATTCATCGTGCAACCCCTCAACCATAGTGTGATCCACGACCGAGAAAGAGAGTGAATTATGAAGTACGCTAGAATCAAAAAATTGAAAGACATTAAAGTCAGTTCTATTAATCGATCATCGTCTTAGGTCTAGTACCATTAAAGAGGTGCATATTTCTTAAAGTTAGTTTAGCAAAACTTTGTTTTCAATCCAAGTAAATGCATTAAATATCCATTTCTAGGCGCGGCGACCGTCAGCGCAGGCTGACGGAGGTCCGTGTGCCGGACATAGTGTCGTGCGACGTGGAGCAGTTCTACTGGCTGTCCTGGCACGACGGCCACATCGCGCTCGGGCGCGGCAAGGAGAGGGGCAAGCGACTCGTCATCGCCTACCAGGACCTCGTGTCGCCGCCCATTGCTGCCATAGCCTTCTCGACGTACAACACCGTCGGCGCCTGGAGGATACCGCTCACCGTCGGTACGACGGACCAGCTTACTGACAAATGTTGATCATTTGTAGATTTCTTACTCAATTTTGGAGCAGGCCTTTGCTAAGCATGAGGTTGTCCCAGATCTGGCACGTGTAAGTGCGCCTATAGGTGTCATATTTTAATTTTGCTGTATTGAAAATGTGCAGTAAGAATGTGCATGTAATAATGTGCATGTAAGAATGTGCATGTAAGAATGTGCACCCAGAATGTTGAGTTGTGAAATCACGATTTTCACATGCACGCAGAATGTGCGTGTAAGAATGTGCCAAATGAAGCTGCATGTTAGAACGTTCACAATGAATGTTGTGTTTGTGAAACCACAGTATTCATATGCACAATGAATGTGCATGTCAGAATATGCACAACAAATATGCGTGCAAAAATTGTGCAATTTGTTATTGGCAGCTGTCAACACTTGAAAAGTTGTAAAGAACGTTTGATTGAGTTATCTGCAAGTGCTGCTACTTGTTTCTGCTGATTGTAGCCTTTATATGGCTTATCGGTGTTGAGATTGTTTAATATACAAACTGTAGACTGTTTAATGTTGAGGGGACCTGCAGAGCTATCTGATTATTATTATTCATCATACAGCGCCAGTTCTGCTTACCAAACGTGGCTCACTTGGCACTCGCATTTGCTGCCCGGCTCCTATTAATCGAGCAAGTCGGAGTTCTTACCCATTAAAGTTTTAGAATAGTCACATGATCAAATTCACCAATTAACATTGGCTAGAAAAACATTTGTTTGCATTGCAGAGGAGTTTCAGATCGTGCCCCCGCCCCTTCCGGGGACCGGTCTGAGCGGCGCGGAGATCTTCGGCGCTGTCCTCGGCGCGATCCTCATCGTCGTCGTGTTTGGCTTCCTCTACTTCTCCGTGCTCGCGCCCAACAGGGCCGCGCTCATCTACACCACCATCAGAATGAGGATCCCCAGCTCCATGGAAGCTGCCTCCGAGCCGGCCGGCTTCGACAATCCTGTGGCGATGCAGGTGATAGATATCGAGGCCGCATAGACCTGCAATAAAGAAGAGCATAAGATTTGACACAACCCCTTTTTTTCGTATTTGCTGGAAAATGGGAAGTAGCGCATGCAAATAGATAGCGACATTAACGTTTATGTTGAATTCTAAACATTCCTGTTGTGAGTGAAGGTTCGCGAGCTTGAGCTTAGTTGGCATGAGTGCAGTGAAGGCAGACATCATTCAAAATCGAAATGAGAAGTTTGATTGTAATGTTGTGTATATATTTTGAAATTTAGAGTCCAACGGACAACAGTTAATTATTTTTGACCGCCATTTTGCAGCACCGGAACCAGTGTGACCAGTGAAATCGCTTCTAGAACACGATAAGCAGAGCAGATACGGAGTGTCATCGCCTGCACTTAGAGGCACGCTGCTTGATGCAAACACAATTAGCAACAAGTCCCTTAATGTTGTTAATAAGAGCGGAGTAGGATATGGCTAGCGTTTATTATGGCTGTTGTATGAACCTGGTGAAATATTTGATGGAATGCTAGACTGATTACGATAAATTGCAGGGAAAATTGTATTTTCGCCTACAAGTTATTTGTGAGATATATATTGTCTACATTGTGGATTTTAACACGAGGCATTTTTCGATAAACTGCCGTAGACGTTTATACAATCATGTAGATGTTGATGCTATCATGTAGATGTTGATGCTATCATGTAGATGTTGATGCTATCATGTAGATGTTGATGCTATCATGTAGATGTTGAT
>JAQIWG010002944.1:0-19056 GCA_034695025.1 Chamaedrilus cognettii | reverse complement strand
TGACGAATATACCACTCGAACGACAGTGCCTCATACGGCAAGACAAGAAAGCCATAAGAGCCATTCCGACGGAAGATCCAAGCCTTGGGGATTTCTCGTTGAACGGAAGATGTTGGAGCCTGGCCAAGTTCTGCTACGTATCAGTCATCGCTGATCAACCTGCGAGCACTGAACGTAATTAATGACTGTGCCGAGAGAGGCGTAAAGCTCAGTTCAGACTTCTTGAGCTCAGCAAGGGAGAAGAGCATTATCAAAACGTGCTGCAGGTCGTTGAGCAGGATCGTAAGCGACAGCATAATCTCCGCAGAAGCAATCGTCCCGCGAAATGACTTATGGTAGAGGTATTACGTTGGTCGTTAAGTAATTATGCTTCATGCAGACTGTGCTGACTTGATACGCAAATTTCATGTCAAATTATAATTTAGTTCTGCAGTTTCTGGATGCTTTTAACTAATCAGTCATAATGATTCTATAACTTCCCTTATCCCAAAAAACCGTCATTTTCGTCATTTTTTGCTAAAAATTCAAGTGCTCGGTGGACCCCCTAGATGATGAGTGAACTTCCTGAAACTTTGCAGGATAGTGTCAAACAGTAACAGGAAAAAAAAAACATACAGACAGATATCTCCTACAAAGATCAAAAAATCATGGGGCGTTTGATGCACCCTAGCGGACATACTAACTTTTAATTTTGTTTTTGTGACCATAATAGTCGTAGTAAACATTTGGTATCACCATAATTTTCTAATTGTTGTTACTTTTTTCCGTGGACCTCTAGCAAAAGGTTATTTTCCACCCTGTACATGTAAGTATGCTTCAAATTATTGGGGGACGCTTCCCCCGCTGGCCCCCTCCTCTTTGCTCGTTAGGCACATGGTAGCTCAGCATCCAAATTTGTCTGCCATCAGAATTATGTAGCACTTTTTCTCTTGAGATAGATAGTAGCTCTAGATAGTACAGAGATAGCTCTAGATAGCAGATAGATAGTTCTAGATAGTAACTCGGAGAGCCGCTCTGATCAAAATAAGAATAAGTATGTGACGTTTGCCATAAGTTGCATACTGCATGTGCGCACTAACATCGACATCATTGATCACAAGTTCTTAATCCATGGGTACACGCATATGAAATGCGTCTCTATGCCTGCAACATTAGAGAAAGTTCAGAGGTAAAATCCATCCATAGCCCAACCGATTGGCATTTTATCATGCGAAACGCTAGACGGGCCAATCAGAAAAACAGACACATTCAATAGTGTAGGAGTAAAAATTGAGATGGCCAATGCTGACAGGCCGACGACGCTGTCAAACCTCCCTTTGATTAAGTTGACACAAGGTCAGCCACTTCTGTTGGACAATAGATTAGAAGCCTTCAAGCCAGCTGAGAGAAAGCCTCCCATCTGGCTTATCACAGTGGATGCTCTGAATTTCAGTTCTGGAAAGTACTCTTTGAAAACAACTATTTTCTAATTTTAAATACTTAAAAGGTACGAGAGGTCTTATGATACAGGCCTGAACAAGAGCCCTCACTCAGGGGTTCCTGAGTTCAATAACGTTAACTATATGTTAGTTGTAGAATAGTTGACTTCATTAATAAATGAAAGTCAATTTTTATTCATTTCTTCATCATTTAAGTGTGCTACTAGTAATGCCATAAAAAGCCAAACTGATAAGTATGGTATCTTGAGATTTCTTGCTGAAAACGACTAAAATCTCGAGACCTTGTGAGAATTCACAAGCGCCAGCATGACCCGCCAACAGAACGGAATCATGCGATTGGAGTGCATCTACGTAAGAATTCCAGCCTCAGCTACCGTCGTCGATCTGTCCACAAGTGCAGCAATAGACAGCTTGAAAGTCATACGCGTCTTTCAGCACGTGGAATCGGCAACGCATCCATCATGGAATCCATCTGTATCTGCTGCCGCATTAGAACTTAGTGAGGAGTGAAGCCAACATGTCTTTGGAAGAATCTGCCAAACTTTGCAGAACTGGGGACTGTATTCAATGTTTCTAAAGATTGTGAACCGATCATATATGCCTGCTTCATCAGAAATTACTTTGAAATATCTTGCATCTAGTCACACTCATATGGCCGCAGATGGGGTTTATGGCTTGATCGAGAAGAAGCTCCATAAAAAAAGGATGTGTATGATCTTCGCGACCTCATAGCTA
Source organism: Chamaedrilus cognettii (assembly GCA_034695025.1). Classification (NCBI taxonomy): domain Eukaryota; kingdom Metazoa; phylum Annelida; class Clitellata; order Enchytraeida; family Enchytraeidae; genus Chamaedrilus; species Chamaedrilus cognettii. The sequence continues at coordinate 16,882 of JAQIWG010002944.1, read as the reverse complement.
TAACTGAGACGTCTCAAACGAAGAACAGCATCATTGAAATGAAATAAACGACTTTTACGATTTTAATAATGATATCATGGCAAGAACAAAAAATAACAATTTGCCATTGCTTGCAGACATTGTCCAAGTTCAGCTTGTTGGTGGTGACCACTGTCTGCACAACAAGACTTGTTTCAATGAAGCTGTCGTTTCTCTGAATGTAATCAAGAAAGCAGCATTGAAGACAATAGTTAACAACACAATGAAGGCCCGAAGTGTCCCACATGGCATTACAACAGCAAAGAAGCAAAAAATAATAAAAGAACTGGCTTTGAGAATGCGCGCAAATCGGCGTACTTTCTGGGAATTGCTTCCTGAAAGTGAAGCAAGTGAGGACTTATTACAGAACTTTGAATAGTTTCAACAACTTGTTGAACTGCTCAAGACTGGTGCTGAGGTGTTCAGCATTTTTCAAGACCCAAGGTTGGGTCTGAGGTGGGGTCCCTGGGGGTTTGTTGGGAGGGTTGATGGTTGGTAAAGTGATTGGGGTGGTGGTGAGTGGATGTCTGGAAACTTGGACAACACAACTTGAAACTTAATCCGATTCTCTTAGGCCCTGGCAGTTTCAACTTGGTTTCGACCAGGTCAGCACAGGCTAAAACAATTCAAGATTATTGCTCTTAGCTAGTATATAAATTTATTTTTCTCCGGATTCTGCAATCTCCGGATTCCGGATTCTGCAATCGCAATCCGAATTCTGCAATCGCTTATTTCTTGGCATATTTTAAGAACCTCAATGCGTTTTGATGATTCACAAGGATTTGAACTTTTGCTACCCAATAACGCATTTTGTCGAGCAATAATAAATTTTCTTGATCTATGGACAAAATATCAAGAAATCAGAGTCCGAGTTAAGTTCATACGATTGGTGTAAAAGTAATGTAAAAAGTTATGCGGAAGTGCTGGCAATGTGCATTTTCTAAATAATTTTTGAAATATTAAATACTTTAAGATTTTGTTATGCAATAACAAGCAATTCATTTTGTCACAAAATAAAGCATTTTTTACATTTATTGACTAAATATTATATAAATTCAAGTAATGATTACCTGGACACTATTAGTATTCAAAGGACTAACGAATTGATGCAAAAGTGCTGTCAGTAGTGTATTTCTAAAACATAATTTTATTCATAAAATATATTTTCACGATTTTCTTCGCTGTATGTTTGGCTTGCACGGCCGAAAGATCCTTAACGGCATGAAGTCCAAAATCATTAAAATATAACATCTGTACAAACACATCAGGGTCTGCTGGTTAAGGATATCTCAACAACAAGTGAGGTACTGTTGTTGCTGGATGTGTGCGTTGAGCACAGAACAGCAACAGCATTCCAGCGCAGAGCAGCTGTTGCTTCCCAGCGCATAACTTCAGCAGCACCTCAGAACAGAGCAGCAGCAGTACCCCAACATAAAAAATTCAGTCGCAGTAGACAAGATCTCATCACAGACACAGAGACATCACAACACAAACACAGGTGAGAAACGAGGGCATGCAGACTCCATCCGTGGCAAAACAGACAGCAAAGGTGACATCATCGAGAGGTCCAATGCCATCAGTGAGGGTAGCTACTCCAGAATCTTTGAAGAAAGCTGATCAAATTGCAGAAAGGAAGTTAACCCGTGGAGCTGCAAAAGCAAGTACCGGGACAAGTACCAAATCCAGTGCGACAAAGAGTAAAAAATCTTCTGATAAGCTGTGACTAGCTACTTGGAATGTCAACGAACTCGAATGTAAATGACAGGAGATTATGGGCATTATACAGCTGTACGACGTAATCGCGATAACTGTGATGATGCTTCACGAGAAAGCGACTACAACGTCACTTCACATCCCAGGCTACTCCACCTTCAAGCAAGACCGCAGTGCCAATGGAGGCGGGTAAACCTGTGCTTTCATCATTTTTACATACTCTGTGTACATATTCACCGCTGATATGATCGACAACAAAGCGCTACCGTACTTCTACTGTTCAACAGAATGCCACTCTACATTTAAACCAAGATAACAAACCACATGTTCAAGTGCTGCACACATTATAATCTTATAGACATTATGCAATAGATAAGACTCCTAGATGTCAAGAAATGAAATATGAATGGTGTACAATGCCATCTACAAGTTGCAAATGAATGCATCCCAAACCACACTAAGGTAACCTATGATGACACATAATTCTAAATTTCTAAATTTCACCGATGCACCATAATTGTGTATTTGATAACAAATGACAGCACACCTGCATATAATAACAAGAATTTAATCAGAAGTTGTTCTTGAGCTACAAAATCCAGCAGCGCACACACATTAGCATCAGTACTCAGATGCATACAATTTCCTCATTCAAACGCCTTTGCACAATATCTTAGGATATATAGTACCGCAATCCATTTAAAACGGTATGATAAAACTATTATCATACCGTTTTAAATGGATTGCGGTACTATACATAAACAACGGTACCAACATAAAGACAGCCTAGTAAACACATTCGATAGTTAAATACATGTGCAAGTGTATTGTACAAACATACCCGAACTTTTGTCTTAACGTTGTCCGGATTGCTGATATGATAAAGCACGCCGTCAAAGTCTGCAGCAATAAAACAAGAATTAGAAGAGAATGAAAACAAACAAAAATCACTGTTCAATACTATCACACACACACAAAAGCGCGCTTTGTTGCTGCATTCCTCGCTAATGCACCAGTAGGCCACTTGCAGCCATGCACACCCGTCCTCCACTTCATCCCATCCGTCACATCCTCACGTCCCATTCCCTTTGCTATCATATCCTTCTGTCTTTCAAATCTTTCGTCATTTCCGATCGCCTCTACGTCTTTTCCCATCCATTTTTACATAAAATCATCCGGTTCCTTTCTCAAAACTTGCCCCAGCCGTCTCAGTCAGTTTTTCTTACTACCTCCCCCAATGCCTCCAAACCCATTCTAGCTCTCCGGTCCATACTATACTTCCTCTCTTTCAATGGCACACCACTCATCCACCTCAGCATTCTCATCTCTGTCCACTCAAATCTGGCCTCCTAGTCAGCTTTCATTGCCCATGTCTCACTACCATGATTAATAGCATCATCTACTTCAATCATCGTTCAATCTTTGGGTAACATGCATGATGCAACAAATTTTCTCTGTTTGCAAAACTTTCTATTATCAAATATGTCAGCTAGTCAAAGTCGGTTCTTCGCTTGATACAAATTCTGCTATTTTCCTAGCCAATTCTCTTGTTTCTTCTAAACTGCAATTCTCTATATCATGGCCTCCCGGTAGCATCCCTAGACCGGCTTCAAAAGTTCAAGACGCATTGGCTAGGGTCGTCGTTCCGTCTGTTAGACGACACCATCACATCACTCCCACCCTCAAAAAACTACATTGGCTTCCCCTTCTTCAACACATCTGCTTCAATCATATATAACACTCTCCAAAATCATCAGCCTTCATACCTGTCCGACCTCATCACTTCATATATTCCGACTAAAAACTTAAGATCCCTTGACAAACACCTCCTCACCGTACCTGATATTCGTTCGGCCAATGGCCGACGCTCCTTTTCCTTTACTTCACCTACTGTTTGGAACTCTCTTCCCCTTCCCATCCGAACGTCCCCCTATCTGCTGTCCTCTCTGATTTAAGGACAAATCTTTTCCCATCATAGATATTTTTATAATCCTGACGGACACAGGGATTAACTGACCCGTCTTTTCGACACTCTTTCTCCTTCCCCTTTGTCCTGGGTTTTCACCAATTACCAACTGATGCCTGCCTATGGCAAAGAGAGGTCCCCGATGTCGTCCCTGGACGCCGAAAACTTGTTATTATTATTATTATTAATAATCTGCATGACAATATAATTAATGTACAATGTATTCAATTAGTTCCATGCTATTCGTGTTATTCTGTAACATTAACCAACAATGCAACTTGTGACACACCATTCCCCAGTGGACGGTAGGTCTGCACCTACATCCCCCATACACATAAGATTTACACATCCTCATACTGATACTTAGGCTCTAGTTGTTCAATAGAGAGTTATCTGAATGATCTAGGGTTATTTGAATAACTCTATAATAATGCTGAGTTATTTGAATAATCTGGATCTAATTTGCATGATCTGATTGGGTCGTGACGTCATTTTTGTTCCGTGACAATTTAAAACCAAATAACTCTCAATTGAGCAACTTAATGTTTCTGCATCCACTTGTCAACACCAGTCACCTAGTCACAAATTTAGTTAAAGCTCACTACCTAACTGCCGTGCATGATGTGAAGTGGTGCTTTTGATTGCTGGTGATGGTTTTGATTTCTGGACGAGCTTAAGGACCGTGTTTAGTAACATAGACAATTACAGTCCGATTCTGTGAAGAGTCACGCATAGAATCGTTCTCCCTTCTATACTCGCCCTTTGCGACTCGCTCGAGAAGCTCAGAGCTGCAAGCCAATTGTGTGTTCCCCGCCTTGCAGGGGGTCCACGATGTGGAGCATGATGGCATAGGAATGAAGGGCCAATGGTGAGAAAATTTTTCCCTTCAAATTGAAAAGTGGAGAGGCAATTGTACATTAAACACTTTTGACATACAGTAGAATAGAAGCAGGCTAATTCTTTGAAAAGAGGGGTAGTTGCTTTAGACGTACGTGTATTTATGGATGCCACACCATCTTCCAACCTTCGATGATCCCAGTCGCAAACTATAGCCTTATCACTTAAATGATTATTCTCTCCATACCCCTCTCCCCATTAATTGGATTTCCCAGGTACGATAATCTATTTTTTCTTCGCAAACTTTCAAACCATTTGCCCGCATTGGGAAACTGGTCAGTTTGGCCTAAATTTGACAAGATTCACTTTTAAGGCATCTTTCTAATATATACACTCTATCCTCCCATCATCGTAAGAACGTAATATCAAAATAGTTGTTGTGATCTAATTTTTTTAATGCTTAACATTAAATTACAATATAAATTATTCCAAATTTTACGCAAAAATTCATTTTCATCAAATTTAAACAAATATATGTTGTATATTATACATCTAATTTTCTAAAATAATCTGTATTCATATATTCTCGAGCGGGTTCACGTCGTCTGTGTATTATTGTATACTACAGAACTGTTGGAACCCCGGCCATGCAACCTACAGACTTGGCGCTATAGGTTCTTGGGGATCTTGGACTGCAGTAATAACCGCTGTCCACTAGTGACATCTTGGGGAACTTAGTGTCTTGTATAGTTCTAGGCCTCTCAGAATAGTTATAAGACAATGCACAAGTAATAGTTATTTATAGCTATTGTAGTTACATTAGAATAGCGAAGTAGTGCGCTGACGAGGAACGAGTTGCCGTCCGTGTCGTAGCGACACGGACTTATACAGTCAGGCTGTCGCCGCGCTAATGGTAGTAATACAGGCCAGGATCATAATAGATATGGGCTAGCTGTGACCAATGTGTCCGCTTGGGGAAATCATACAGTCATGGAATTATACCACATAAGTTCACTGTAATATTGGAAACCCTGCACCTCAGCAAGGCTAATTACAATACCATTAGTTATCCATATAATTCGGTTTATACAAAGCTCTTTTCAACTTTCGATAGGAACGTTATAACTGTGTGCCAGTACTGTTGTGGAAGATTGCCGTCTAGTAACGCTGCTGACATACGAACTTTTACTCTAAGCTAGGCGCTGGGGGGTCAAACCCGGCTAAAACCCTCTTTATTTGGTTCGGTATGAAAGAATATGTGGATTAATGATGAAGTATGATATAGACGATTGCTTGATCACCGTGAGTTTTAAAACAAGTATAACGAGATCGTTCAGTGACTAATGTTTAACGCTGATTTAGATCGTGTCTATCGTACAGTCCTAGTATCGTTGGAAGATTAGTAGATATGTTGCAGTCACTCTTTTTTCATTCATTATATGTTTTCTTGTTTTTGTTGATTGAGTACTACCTTCGTGAAGAAATAAAGATGAAGATATACTGTAAAACATGAAATTGTCACGTGCATGTTATTTTCACTCTATTTTTAAAATTCCCAGATATCTGGGGATTGCGTTGTGAATCAAATTCTTCAATCACTGAAATATCCCTATATCTTGTGATATATCCCAGGCAATGGCATCAATGATCGGGATGAGATGGGATTTAGGGATTTGCTGACCGTTGAAAAACATCAACTTTGGTCTGAATATCGCCTCGAGGGTGAAATGCCACTGTTGTTTTATTGCACCGGTTGGCAATGCTATAGAGTTCATTGTGCTATGAGCACACATGCAGGGCCGAGTAGAGTTACCGATGACTGAGTAGCAGGGATTTATGCAACACGTTTTGAGGGGGTTGTTGATCCCCTGAAGGTGGCTCAGGAGATAAACAACCCCTTCAAAATCAGAAACACCCCCCTCAAAAAATTTCAGAACACCCTGCCTCAACACCCCTCCCCCACCTGAGGGGGGTGTACGTGACGATAAACTTAGTAAATATATGCATCTTTGGGAGTGTGCATAAATGAGTTGAATAGAGAAGAAGTTGGATTGATGTTGTAAAATGGACTTAAAGTTGAAGATGTGTTTGTGCATGTTGGGAGCTAATTTTAGGCGTTGGCATGCTTCATCTCTGGGCGGAAGTTGTGGCGACGGCCGATACAGCATCAAGGTTGAGAAAAAGAGCTGTCAGCACCCCCCCTCCCTCCCCCAGGTTGTGAGTTTCACACACCCCCTGACTTCTGCAACACCTCCCCTCGAGAAAATTCCTGTATAAACGCTTGTCAGGGGGCCTTGAGCTTTAAAGTCAAGGACCATATCGGTGTCTTGGTCAAGGATCATATTTTGTTGTCGAGACAAACTCGCAAGCAGGGTGTGCACCGTTTCTGGTCTCTGTTGCAGTGGTGTCAGAAGTGGGTGCGAGTCGAGCAGGAAAGGCGCTCATCAAGGAGCTGTTTGAGACGCGTCAGTACGACCCGCTCGTACGTCCGGTCACCGACGAGGAGGACGCTGTCCAGGTGGACTTCTCCATCCAACTACGGCGCATCGTCGACGTGGTATGTTGCCGACTCCAGCAGCGGCTCTAGTAGCCAGTGGGCTGTGGTCGTGGGGTTGAATTTAAAGGGCTGTGTACCATTCCCCCTTCTTTAGTCGCGTTTTACTACTCGCCCGGCGAGCTCTGGGATGCAAGTATATTCTTTGTTCCCCGACTTGCTGGGGCACTATTAGACAGGGCTTTATCTATACCCCCTCACTTCAATTTCAGCTTCACTCCTTCACTCCACCCTAATAGATGATTATTTACAGGGTTGACGAATTTAAACCACCTTTGTCAATGGTGTACATAGTAACTCAAAATTTTGCCGCGGCTTTGAATCAAACCGACGCGCTGTCGAACCTATAATCTGAGCTCCGCGACTTAGACCACTCGGCTACAACGCTTCTTCACCTGCACCACTCCAGTTTTTGAGGTACACAACCACCCAAAAATCAGGGCTGGAACGCCCACTCAGATGTGTTTCCTGTCTGGAGAGGAGTTGCGAGGAAAGGGGGGGTGTGCTGAGAGAAGTTTTGAGTGGGGGAGGAAAGGTGCTCTGATAGAACATTTCAGAACCTAAAATGTTTCTCGGACTACATTGATACAGGGTGTGCTAATCTATTACTGTCTAATGATGTTGTTACCACTTTCCAACCATAAATATTAATATAAAAAAAACCAATAATGCAGTAAGGACGTACACCCCCCCCCCCCTCAGGAGACGTCCTGAGGGGGGGGGTGCTATTTTCATTTTTCAGGGGGGGATATTGGTGATTTTGAGTGGGTGTGTTTACAGTTTACTTCCTAGCTGAGAGGGGTGTTGTAGTTGTAGGGGTGTTGTAGCTGAGGGTGTCGTAGTTGTAGGGGTGTTGTATAAATCACTAGTTACGTAATCATCACAAAATTGCGTCAGTGAAATTTTGCAGTGATATTGCTCAGATTATAGCCTATCGGAATATTCGAGCGCAATCATGCCAGTGATGCCAGCTGCAGGCTGCGTTTTAGATAGAGTTGGATCAATGTACTTGATGTGGTACAAAAAGTTCATCAAAAAGTGTGGTACAAAAAGTTCAGGCATTTCCCCAGGATTGGATTTTATCCAGGAGGGTGCTGACATAAGTTTTCACTCCGAAATTTATTTACAAACGGCTGGGAGCGGGGCAACGCAAATTTTTCTCACAGCTCACTGTTCACAATTCACAGGATTTCGCAACTGCCCTGCATTGAAAAAAATAATAGTTTTAGTTTTTGTTGGGGGTGAAAATTTATATGCACAGGAACTGTAAAGAGGGGCGTAAAAATTTGGGACATTACCCCACTGAAAAGTTTTACATCGTCTCGCAAAAAAATTTCTGCAAAAAATACTGCCTTGATGTGGACACCGTCGAATTCACTAAAATAAACTCTGCTCGCACCCCTCCCTTTCTATTTTCGGCCTGATGTCGCGACTCCTTCATTCAGGTGTTCTAGGAGGCTCGTCGTTACTTGCGCACCAAATGGATTTGTTCAAAACCCAAACCCAGGCTTAGCCTCAAACACAGCTAAACCGTAAAAGTAACCGTTAAACTGACCATAAACCACTATCTAATCCATACCAAAAATCCTAACCCTAACCCTTGAAAACACACACAAAAAAGCATTTTGCCCACATCCCCATCACCGTAATGTTACTCATCAGTTTTAGTTGCACTTCTGGCCGCGAGCTTCTAGGACACGTCAGCATAGACGTTGGGGCTAAAGGTAGAGTTACATGTACGTCACGTCTTAAACGTGTGATACCCAGCCATGTTTCCAAATTCCCACGACGAAGATACAACCCAGTTCCCCAGCCATCTGGTTTGTATCAATCACATAACAACCCGACTCCGGCGCCATACCTAATACAGTATCAGTTGACGCAAATCCTTCAGCAACGTGTTCAGTTTCGTCAGTGCTGCGTGTAAGCAGTATAGCAGAGACGTGTATACCAGACTTGCGTGGTCAGCTACTGTAACAGCCTGACAGCAACATATTTACAGTTCTTTTTAATTACATTTCGACATTTTCTATACTAATTTTTGTATGAATGCCAGCTTTTTTCAGCCTGTGCCTTGCTCCGACAGAAAACCCAATCCTCATTCGCTAATTTGCATGCAATTTTACATGCAATTCTACATGCTATTTTGCATGCAACCGTGTTAAGGCAGGCGGACGACCGTTGTCATGACAACGATCTCCTTAACTGGGCTTCATGCACGGCTTGTTAATTGGGTTTCAAGGCGCGCCTTGCATGAAACCCAATTAATTACATTTTATAGTGTAACTTTTTTAACACGGTTGCATGCAAAATTGCATGGTAAATTGCGTGTAAAATTGCATGCAAAATATGCATCGTGTAAAGGAGGCCTTAGGCTAAGCGAATCCCCTAAATATTACGCTTCTGTTTCTCATTGGATGAGAGGTAAAGGGGCTTTATTGATTGGTTGATTAAAGGACGCACAGAACGAACTGTTGCACATCAACGTCTACTACAACATCGTGAGTGTTAAAAATACTGCCTTAAAGTAATAAAAAATTAATTGTATATATATTTATTAAAAGTTATTTTAAGCGACTTTTACATCACGTTTTTTTCATATATCACGGCTTTTTATATCAGAATTTTATTCTGAGTTATTTAAAATGTAATGACCACTATTGCATCATTTGTAAACGTAACTAATATTTTATTTTGAGATGTAATTGATTGATTGCGTATCTACATGAACGATTTCAGCTTGATTATCAGGTGCCAGAATCAATTTAGAAATTGTTAAATTTGAAATAGCTACTAAATTTAAACTAAATTTAATAAGTAATATGTGATGATAAAATAATATAGAAATTTCATTTTATATCATTATAAAGTTGAAATATAAAACTTGCAATAAAAAATCAGTCAATGAAATCTATGGTTTTCCTAAATAAAAACACTAGCACTATAGAGTGTTAAAAATCAATATGATAGCCTAAAGTTAAAGTAGTACTATTAACGGAATACAAAATATAGTCTAGTCACTTGTGTGTTTAACAGCCTTGCTGTAACGCATGGTTTCATAGTTGCCGGTGCGGGGACTTGAACCCTGGTCCTCTCGACTCCGGTAAGTCCGACGCCTTAGCCACTATACCACAGCGCCTCGCTGAATGACTGAGGCAGATTCTACTGCATATTGTCGCAGAGGTGGAAGGACGTTGAGTTGTCGTGGAACGAGAGTGAGTTTGGAGGAATCAAACATCTCAGTCTGCCCAACGACAAGATCTGGAGACCAGACATTTATCTCATGAACAGGTAACGTATACATATAACATTGCGTTTGATGTTTTTCATGGGTGCAACACACTCCTAAAGTTGAGGAGGCCGGGGTCAGACCATCAAAGGCTTTAGGTCATACAACTACTTACGCTACAGAAATAAATATATTTCATATAGAAAAACGCTTTAGAAAGTGAAGGGCAACCGGCCGATAAAACGTAGCTCCAGCAGTCCTCATCAGGGCACAAAACGTCTAACCTGTGTGAAAACATGGACATTAACATAATGGACGTCCAAAAAGGAGGTTAGTTCGTTAGTTTACTCTATTTTTCTCTCTGAAAGGAACTCACGAGCGTGGAGGGAGGGCGGGGGGGTCCTGACGAAACTGTCTTTCCTCGAAAATCTCCATCTTTGATGAAATCCATCTTGCCAGACCAGGAACCTCATTCAGGAAGCGATCTTATGACAATCTTAGTCTTAAGATTGTCCTAAGAAAATCTTCAAAAAAAAATTCTTCTTTATTGGAAATATATATTTCTCTATCTTCTTATTGACCTGGACCGAATCATGACGTCACAGCGGTTGGCGAGTGGATTTAATTTTTTTAGATTTCACTTTGGATACGATTTAAGATAACCTTACGAAATGTACGTGAATGAGGCCCCAGACTTCTTCTACATGTAGCTTATAATCTGAAACATTACTGGAAAACATTCAATGCGTGCCACGTTTATATACTGCTCGTTGTTACATCTGATACTGTTTTATCCACAATTTTGTAGCGACAAAAACGCAATATTTTGCTAGTTCTGGATCCCGTTCTTGATTATTCCAGTCTCCCTCGTGGTCTCGACAAAATGATTCGTCTCGATACTTGAAGTAATCTCTGCGCAGTGCACTCCCAGCTGAGCCACACGACCAGCCGCTGTGGCGGTTCTACGTGGATCACAAATGAGGCCAGGGGCTTGTTTCTCAAAATATCTTAGGAAAATTTTCGTCTTAAGAAGTTCTTGGGAAAATCTTAGGCAAATTTTAGCATTTGTTATTGGAAATTTCCGCACTGCAACGCGTTCTAAACTAAATGATGACGTCATGGCGGTCGGCGAATGGATTTTAATTTCTTCAAATCTGATTTAGGATTAGGTTTAGGCTTAAAGTTACTGAAGTTTTGAGAAACAAGCCATACGTCTCCCCAATCTAAGATCTGGCCCCCCAATGGCCTCCACATGGGCTGTAAGCCAATTCTTTGTACCCCAGCTTACAGGGGTAACGTCCCGGGCCGTGAGTGACCCGCCATGACTTTTCACTTTTATGCAAAGAAGATTTTAAAATCAAATTTTCTGTTCTTGCTTAAATTTATCTCTGTACAAATCTTGCAATGTATATTAATATATGAAGTTTAACTATTAGTATATGAATCAGTTATCGCGATGTCGCTGGAAGGTTTTGTTACTCATTAAGTGTACCAGTAAAAGTTAGATGTCCCGGCAGGGTCTGATCTGGGTATTAAAAAACATTCGCTAAAAATTCTTCAAAAGACTTCTTTTTACCAGGTTGTACTTTATTCAAAAAAAACTGCTAAGTGCTTACTGCTTACTGCTTACTGCTAAAAAATTATCTTTTGACGACTGGCAGATGAAGCCCTGGGTCCCGGGTTCAATCCCCACTCAAGCCAAACAGAGAGTTCAATTATCGGCGCGCAAACTAAAATATATAGCGTACATACTGAATGATACAAAGGTAAGTGGCATGAGTATTGAATATGGCAAAGAATCGGGAGTTGTAGGGAGTCTCGTCGTGAGAAACTTCCAGGTGCTAGCACGGAGAAGTGGTCGTAAACGTAAATGATGATGATGATGATGATGATGATGATGATGATGATGATGACATATCCATGCCATATCTGCCACAGCGCCAAGGTGGAAAAAGACGACGAGGACAAAACTTTCATTAAAATCAGTTCCGACGGAAGTATCTTCTACATTCCTATCAGCATCGAGACGACCTACTGTCCGATCAACATCCGCTGGTATCCCTTTGACGAACAGGTACTCTACATAGAAATTATTCGTCGTAGGTATCGGTATTATTTTTCTTCTACTTCTTTTTCCGCCGGCCGACATTGTTGACAATGTAGCGCCCTCGCAGCACCTTCCGCCGCGATCTTTCTCCACCCCTTCCGGTCCTCTGCATTTCTCATGATGGCTTCCATCAGATGACCCGTCCACTTTGTGATGTTATTCTCATATTTTATTTTCGGCCTCCCACGTTTTCGTTTCCCTTCAATTTTTCCCTGTACTACCGTTTTCGCCATGCTGCTTCTGTTGCTATAGACCTGAGCGCGTGCCCGAGGAAAACCCGCATTCCTTTTCACAATGAAACTCTGCAATTCTCTACGTTTCTCAAATTCTTCTAGAATATTTTTGTTGGTCCGTTTCTCAGTTGAACTAACCTTCAACGCTCTTCGATATCACCACATTTCTGCGCGTCAATCGATTTGACTAGTATATGTGTGAATACAGTATTCACATATGTATATGTGTATTTTTTGCACCTGCACAAGGGGCCATTCACGTAGGCTATTATTGAATAACGCTTGCGGGTGGGTAGGTGATTGTTTATGTCGTTATAATCGGGCATAAGGGGTAGAATGGGTAGGGGACGGTAATGGTAGATAAAATTTATCTTACTAAAAGAAGATCAAATGTTGAAAAAATGTCCAGTAGCCAACAAAAAATTTTTTTTTACTTTTTTTTCACAATTTCAAGGATACTTTTTTGATGTAGGATGGTGACGATTATAAGAACGTTTTATTCAGAAGGTTTCGCTTTCATTTTAGACTCGGTTGCGTGATTTGAATATGTCAATTTTTTTCTCTGGGGGTGGGTAAGCATATACTTGAGCAAATTGTTATATAGCGTTTTGGGGTGGTCTGGCCCGGGATTCTAATGCGTTGTAAGGGGTAGATGGGCAGGTGGGGTGAGAATGACATTTTTGCGTTTTACTATCAAGGGGGGCACTACATGTTGTAGATCGAGGCACGTATGGAGACAACGGGGGCGGGGCTTAGCCCGCGAGCCAAACCAATTACCAGCCGTCAACAATTGATCGACAGGGTCATGACCCTTTCATATCTAACCACAATAATTAACAACGATTACCCATAATTCAAATTCACTTCCGTTTTTGGTTAAAAGATATTTCTTTTTGCAAAATTTTGCAGCTTATGCACGCGTATTCTAGGCTTTAGATTTCTGTGTATACAATACGTGAATGACCTTCAAGCGGTATAACAAATAGTAACAATATAAATAATACAAAAGTGCACACTAAATTAAATCAATTTTCTAACAGGTTAGGTTATTTTCAGGATTACCATGAACACTATGATAAGAATGTAAAAAATTAATGGTCATACTGAATAGGATGTCATATGAAAGATCACCTAGAGTACCACGCAGTAGTTGGATGTTAAAATTCAGATAAATCTTGCAATACTATACTGTAAAACATGAAATTTTTGCACGCGTGTAATTTTCGCGAATTTTGCGAATTGGTAAAACATGCAAAAATTACATGCAGGAAATTAAAGCTGCTGAAGCTATTTATAATGGGTAGTCCTCAGGAACGCGAAAATTAAGTGCAACAAAGTTTTTTTGAGGCAAAACATCCAAAATAACCTGCAACCAAAATTTCATGTTTTACAGTATACAGTATAAACAGTTATACACGCTTGTCGTACATCGAAATTGAAAACTAGTTTTCTCCTTCGTTGCAAACAATGCATCTTGCGAGGTCACTCAGGTTTAGACGTTTGCGCCCTGATTAGGACTTCTGCAGCTGCGTTTGTACGGTCGGATGCCCTTCCTCACGCCAATCGAATAAATGATTATCTGGCACGGGGCTAGCAGCTAGCGACACTTGTGTCTCAAACAGCTTTGCTGAAGGGCATGTAACGCATGGTTTCATAGTTGGCGGTGTCAACGGCGCGGGGACTCGAACCCTGGTCCTCTCGATTTGAAGTCCGACGCCTTAAACGCTACACTACATCAGCGCCTCGCTGTATTTCTGTGTATGTACATGTATGTGACAATGAAGCTACCACGAGCAGATTCTATGATAAGCCTGTGTGATCTAGTGGTATCATCACTGGACTGCCGTGCTAGAGGTTTGGGGTTCAATCCCCGCTCTACCTATATGCAGATAATTTAATTTCTCGGCTTTACCAGTCCTCTAACCAGAGCGGGACTATAAACAGGTCTGGTGTCGCTGGTAGCGCAAATCGGCTGCCAGCGGCGAGTGGTGGGTGGAAATCCCTTGGGCATCGGTTTCAAGCAAATACGTTGACAAGATTCACATACGAGACGCGTATCCTCAATGTTATGAGCGCGTCTATAAACAACCAGAACAACAACAGCAGAACCAGCAAGTCGGGGAACAAAGAATAGACTTGCAGACCAGCGCTCCCAGCGAGTCGTAAAAGGCGACTACGGAAGGGGGAGCGATTCTGTGGCGGCCCTCTTACACAGAACCGGACTGTAATAGTATTTGTTACTATACACACGGTCCTTAAAATTCAGCCGCACCACCACCACCACCACCGGCAGATTGTAATTTCGCGACCAGGTGTGTAGCCTGCGCTATGGGTCGTGGAGCTACGACGCGAGCAAACTCAACCTGCGATCACACGCTGACAAGATAAAGCTTACGATCTATGAAAGGAGCAGCGCCTGGGATCTGATTGGTGGGTTTAAAGAACATTACTTCAACTTCAACTTTTCTACTGCACTTCACCCTTTTGGATCAATATTTGCAGGGCTGACGAAATTAAGCACTTTTGCCAAGGGTGCACGAAGTGACTCGAAATCTTTTTCCGCGGCCGGGAATCGAACCGACTCTTTGCCGCCCTCGCAATCCGAAGTCCGCGACTTAGACCACTCGGCCGCAATGCTTCGCCATTATATGTTGTTCCCTATCTTTTATAAGCTTTTCATAAATAGAATAATTATTATATGCCTATTCAAGTTTAGTTTAATTATTTAAACTCAGCAACTGCAATATCAGTTGTTGAGTCACATAATAATTACGTGCGACGTGCTTCCCCTCTCCCATTTACAGATGGGAGAGAGGAAAGTGGATATATTTGGTCAGGAGGAAACTTACTGTTGGTAGATTTGGTGAGAGAAAAATAACAAGATAATAGTTTTGACGGCGAGGAGGGATATATGCGTGGGGCAGAGAGTAGGTAGGCTACATTTGGTTGAGAAAAGAGTAATTGAATTTTAATGGGAGGAGAGTAAATATAGATTTGGTGGAGGGGGACAGTAGGTAGATTTGGTCGGGTGGAGAGTAGGTAGATTTGGTGGAGTGGAGAGTAGGCTATTAATTAAATGTGGAGGAGGGTATTCATTTTTATTATTTTCCTTTATTTGTATCACTTAAATGTAACAGCAAAATATTTTTAATGATAAGCAAACAACTTACGAAATGACACCCGAACGCCAAAGAAGAGACTAAGGGTGGATTCTATAGACGTGCCTTTGTTTCCACATTTACCTTTACCTTTGCTTAGAAGACATTTTAACAGCAGCCCATAACAGAAGCTTTTTGTTTGGTCCGTTTGAAGCAATACACGACGTCACTAAATCAAGATGACGTCATAGATTTCGAGCAAACTAATTTTTTTCCGATACTGAATTCAAATTAACCTCATTATTTCTCGAAATTAATTTGTTTAGTTTTGTAATTTAAAACATATTGTTTGCTCCTTCGAATGGCAGTGAAGGGCTGCCGTTAAATTTTATTCCTTAGCAAGAACTTCGCTTAGCCGAGCGTCAAGGAACGTCTAAGAATCTAGAACTCTAAGCGTCCCTGTAAGAGTATACTCTCTGACATTCTAATATCACAATATGTTTCATGTCATGGAAAAAAAACATTGTGAAAAACTGTTGAGGAACAGCGTGCAAAGAAAGAAAAAGAACAAAAAAAAGTTAGATGAACCGATAAGAGATAATGATAGCCTATACAAGAAAAACAAATCATTACTAGCACACAGAATACAAACCTCCCACTCTCTTTGCGAACATGTACAATCATATCTACCTTCCTCTCTGGTTTGAAGACTCACCTTTTTTCTCCCTAATTATTAACCTTACCGGCTGCCAAACGGATAACTGATCCGGCCTACCGACATGGACTTTCCCTCTCGGCCTTGGTCTCTATCTCAGCCTGGGTCGACTAGGGATGATTCCAGTGTTGCCGGGAGGGCGTCCCCGATATGATCACCAGACTATGAAGCGGACGAAAAACCCATCATTATTATTATAATTTTATTATAAAATCAACTGACACAAAACCAAATCAAATCAGAGAGGACCTCTGGGGAGAATTACCAACACGCAAGACTAACTAGTTGGTAAATTTGTTGGAGAGGGGAGTACAGTGTAGATAGATTTGATGCACAGGGGAGTACAGTGTAGATAGATTTGATGCAGAGGGGAGTACAGTGTAGATAGATTTGATGCAGAGGGGAGTACAGT
>JAQIWG010002943.1:0-19058 GCA_034695025.1 Chamaedrilus cognettii | reverse complement strand
CCCCAACTTTATCTTACACACCCCCATTCACAAATTCCTGTATAAATCACTGCTAAACCGCCTAACTAATCATCGTTCACCGACCCATGTAGGCCTACACTACCATAACAAATTTGAGCTTTGATGCTACCGCACCGAATTAGTGCTTTGATGCGACCACAACAAATTAGTGCTTTGATGCGACCACAACAAATTAGCGTTTTGTTGCGACCACAACAAATTAGGGCTTTGATGCGAGTACAACAAATTAGTGCTTTGATGCGACCACAACAAATTTGTGCTTTGACCCTCCGAGAACGGTCCGGATCGGATGTAGCCAGTGTGCTTACACACAAGATAGGTGCAGGCCTATGTCATGTTTACTTCATCTAGGTCCGTTTGCATCAGCCACTCGCCAAAATACAGGATAGCCATCGCCATCAACGCCCCCCACAGGTTCTGGAAGCACTCTATTCAGTTGCCACAAGGGCTACCAACATTTAGCACACCTCGGAGCAAAGATAAGTTTAGTAGGAGTAGTACTCCAAAACTGAGGCTTTTTTTAAACTACTCGGATTTAGAAATTGGTACCAGTAGGCTCATAAAAATGGACGGTTGTGGAGTAAGCTTACTCTAGGACTACTCTAGGCCTATTCCTTTTTTGAAAGGCATATGAGTACGCTACTCCTGTTTTATAAGCAGCAGGCGTAACGCTACTCCTATTTTGTAAGGGCTAAACTGAACTCTGCCTCGGAGACATAGTGTAGACCAGGCGACAAGTTCACATGCATCAAACACAAGTCACAAGTTCTGCGTTTTCCACATCAAACCATCTACACCAGTCGGATATTCAGATACCAAATGAGATTCAGCGACAAAATAGTAATTCTTTCTAACACAAGCGTTCCATTAGTTCACGATTCAAAACAATAAACATATTCTTTAACACAGTTGACAAACTCGCAGCAATGTTACACTTGCTAGTTACCATGTACAATCAATGTAACAGCATCTGTCACAGAGAGCTTGCAGAGACAGATGTGCCCAATAGGACGCTGCGAAAATAACTAAAAGCGCTGATCAAGCAAGCAGATTAACTCACAACATAATTACAGCTTCAGTTCTAAGCTTAGCTTATATTAATAAATGTTATAGAAATTACTGAGCAACAACGCGTCGAAAGTAAATTCCAAAAAGTTCTAGCTAATAAAACATTTTAAATAACAACACAATCCTATTCACTTGCAAGCGAACACTACATGAGTAGCTTCAGCGACCAATTAACAATAAAAACTATATTAGAATTAAATGCATCAATCCGCAGAGCTGTTAACACAAAAGGTTTTGTAACTATTTACAGCTTATATGGATGGACGCAAAAGATACCCTTAGGCGACTTCAAACATTATGAAAGTATTTCAAATAACCTGATAGCAAATTACAAATTAGCTATCATTTTGTAAATTTAGAAAAATGTCTTCCATTTTGCACCGCGGTCAGGAGTTACGCCGTATGCGAGCGATTTAACGACCAACAAGCCAATAAGCCGTAAAAAATCATTTCAATGGTTTTGAAGGATAAACAATGATATAAATAAAAGCGCTGTAGAATATGTAATTTTGCCATTCAATCATTAAATTTTGCATGGCATCAACCAACAACACAATCTACTATTCAGCTTTGAAAAACGAGAAAAAAAACAGGTGTGAGACACCACCAATATTGAAACGAAACTATCAGCACGCTGTATTGCTCAGTTCATATTTAAACAAAACTGCCTATAGTCAATAAAAACACTGCAAAAACTGCAGACACAATGCGATCTTATACAATGCGAGTTCAGTCCATGAAAACTAAAGCGAGTTCAGACACTAAATTCACTTGAATGGATTTCTCTCTCTTCCTATTGGACAAGCAGCAGTCTCTATGGATCAGGCAAAGGCAAAGCTAAAAACAAAATGCAGCAGCACCTACTACTAGCAAGTTAATCGATCTAGTGTACAGGGCACTAAGTAAGACAATGACCGGGTTTTGAACCCTGTTCTAGCATACAAAACTGCACAATAATCGTTATTCATATAAAAAACTCAGGATAATCAATTAACTTGGTTTCTATCTTAAAAGCTTTCATAATCGAATTTGCCTGAATTTAACTGATCGCGTATATGAGAGCCTATGTATTATGACAATCATTTTACAGCGTAATGCAATACATGTCCCACGCTAGAACCTCATAGGTTGTAATAAGAACTTATCGGTCGCACTGCTGTCAGTACCTGTCACAACACGTTGCAGCTAAAATGTTGTGTAAATTCCAAAGCAATCGGTCACGTGGCTTGCAATTATAGTCGCCACGTAGCCATAAGTTCAGCTGCAATGCACTTGCAATACTTCAATCGAATAAAACCACTACATTATTTCCACAGCAATGCAGGCAAACAATTCTTTCCTCTGACTGCGATGTTCAATTCAATGCAGGAAGTCTGCAGGTTGCATGCAGTCAATCCCTTACATGTCACACGCAGTTAATCCCTCACATGCCCCGTGCACTCATTCCCTCAGAGGTCAGACACCAGGACTCCTGCCTCAGACCCTGCCTCTGCACTGGAAGCCATCCGGTCCCCATAGAACACGTCATCCGTGCTGAAGTGCTGGACCCTCTTCGCCTCCACCCCCGTTCCCCCCCCACTTCGGTCCTCCTCCACAAACCTCACCCTCGGCGCTGTTCCATCGTAATCTCGCGATTCAACTCTTGTTTCCACAGCATTTTCTGCCGATAAAACAAATCTTCCCTCGAGATCATTACCAGGGGTGACGTTTCCATAGTTACCGTTGCTCCCTGGCAACCGCTTACCATGACTATCATCTGTTGTGGGCTGTTTGACGGCGATCGCGCTGATGAAATCGCGGAGCTCCGGGAAGTTTCCGCCGATTTCTATCGGCGCCTCATCCGTGTGCGGAGAGGGGGCACTTTGAACCACAAGGGGAGAGAGGGTTCTTTGTGCTACAAGGGGTGAAGGGGCTCTTTGAACCCCCAGGGGTGTAGCCCCTGCCACGTAACCCGACGTGGGAGAGGTATCGGAAGTAAAACGTGGAACTTTCTGACTTCCTCCCGATGGATATCCCGCGATAGCGGACTGTGGCCGCAGCGTCGAAGGCTTAGCGGCAATAGGCGGGGGCAGGCGCGTAGAAGATTTCAGCGGATGAGCGGCAGCAGCCGAGGGTGGTTGAGCGGTTAATGGCGAAGCGGTCCGGTTTTCCCCTCCGGCCCCTCCAAGGTTCAAATTAGTGAGAATATCAGACGACTCGCTGGCACGCAGCACTCCGAGAAAATCGTTGAAATTCATGAAATCAGCATCACCCGCTTTCGTGGATTCTGCGCCACCGCCACTCGCTGGGATCGGTTTTTTCTTCGGTGCCACCGGCGGAGGGGGGCTGCGCACCCCCACCCGATGTTGTTCCCCCCCTGCATACGAATATCGCTGCTCTGCCCCCCCAGTGAACTGGTAGCGTGAGTCGGAAGTGAAGATCGGGGCTCGGTCGGAACCGACGCGCTCGGATCTCACGGAGGACCGGCTGGAGGGGGTGGGGGACGCCGTCCCCACACTTCGTTCATCAGGGTAGTACTGACGCGGGGGGGGCGGAACGTGGAATCTACCGTCCATCAAAACCTGGGGCTCGTCTGATATGGCGTCGGGGGAATGCCCTGCTTCCCCGGCGTATGGCGTTTTACGGACGGGCACGCGAGGAGGCACTTTCCCCCCCGAGGAGGGGGTCCGGGGGGGCGGCTGAGTCGGGGAGACGTCTGTCGAATCGCGCGCGAGGTCACAGTTCACGGAGATCCGGTTGTTGTTGTCGAGGACCGGCATGCTGTGTCGGTTGAAGCTCTGATCGTGCGTCTCTGTCGAGTGGATCGAGCGGATGTCGGTTTGAGAGGAAGGGGGAATGAACGAGTGAACAGCACGTGACTCCGCCCCAGGCTTGGGAGTCGAGTAAAGCAGCAGGTCCGGCATTCTTCGCTCCGCTGGCTGCGGTCTTTCCACAGATGCATCGGTGGAATACCGAATGTTTGCTTCGTTGCGAATTTCCAGCGATCTCTGTGAGCCAGCGGGGGTTATCACTCGGCTGTCCGGTAGCTTGGTCACAGGCTGGATGCTCACAGGACGACTTTCACCGCGTTTTGATCCTGACTGGAGGCTCACAGCATCTACATCCTTCTCCATTTCCTTGTCCTCACTGTAGCGAATGGTTGTGATGCGTGTAGCGGGCGTAGCCACATCTTGGCTTTCGATCGTCGGAGGAAATTTTTCAGCCGGTGTCTCTGCCACGGGTGTCTCCGACCCTCGAATGGTCGTCAGGGCTGTGAGGGGTCTGTCCGGTGACCCGGGGGTGGAGGCATCTGTGCATATAATATACTGCGGTGACGGTGCCGCCCCCATCCGTACAACATCCGCTTCTCCGGACGCCTCTGCGGAAAACCGCTCCTCTGGAATGGAGTTTTCCACGATCCACCTCGTCCTCAGCTCCACGTTCTCATTCGCGTCCACCCGCCGCTGTCTGGGGCGGTATCCCCTGTGGAGGTCATCCGCTCGACCGAGCTCCACCTCTGTGGGGAAGCTCGTCACCTCGTCCTCGCACACGCGGCACCCCCCCGTGATGAAATCCCTCTCCATCATCACCGTGCGATACCCGTATGTCTTCGGGTCGCTCGTCTCTGACGTGTACAGCTTCCAGGGGAAGTCACCGGAGGCGCCAGTGTGGATCATCAGCCCCGGGCGCTTGAACACCTCGTCGAGGACCCACTTGAGCTCCCTGTCGACCACGATGACGGACAGGACCTTGTGGGAGGGGTCGGGGGGGGCGCCAGACAGGACGCCGCGCAGCACGGCGTTGCGGTCCATGAAGCGGTGGTTGGTCTTGAGGTAGGACATGGCGCACTCGGCGGCGTGGCGCGCCAGCAGGTCCACCTCTGTCGTACCGGCCACCAAACCCACCTGGAGAACGCATGAGATCATGTGATTAATTCATCACAGTTAGATAGCGCTACACATAAGTGGCGGATAAATAGGGAGAGCGTCACAAGCAGCATAAAGTTGAAGGCAGCAACAAGTTGAAGGCAGTATCAAGTTGAAGGCAGCATCACGTTTAAGGCAGCATCAAGTTGAGGCAGCATGATCCAAACACCCAAGCAACATGCAACTATTATACCTGGTACTCAAATATGGCCGACAGCTCCACAGCTATCCACACACACACACAGAACAATACAAACACACTAACAAACACATAAACACATCGTACCTGATACTCAAACATGGCCGACAGTTCAGCCGCCGCCTCCACCGCCATGCACACAAAGAGCTCCTGCGCAAGTGACACCCTCTCCTCTCTCCCCGTCACCCCGTCCCTCCTCACGTGCATCACCCCGTGAAACATCGATGGCGGGATCGTCAGGCGGTACTCCGCCGAATTTGCGAGATCGAGGGGCAGCTGCTCGGAGGTGAGGTACTCGAGCAGGGAGTGGGGGTGGGTGAGGGGCAGAGGCCCCACCGCGAGCGAGAGGGCGGAGAGCTGGACAAAGTCGGAGAGGTCCGAGTAGAGGTCCGAGAGGTGTTTGGTGAAACGCGTTTCAAACTCAAGAAGTTTGCGTTTAATGGCGAGCGCCTCCGTACAAGGAACGGCTGCAATGAAACCAGGTGTGTTTTAAGAATGAAAGTGTAACAAAATGACTTTTTGATCAAAAATAATAAAAAAAAAAGCTTTTTAACACCTCATTGGTTTTGCTGCATTATAGTTAAGAAAAATTATGAAAAAAGCTTCAAAATAGCGCCATGCCAGACAGACTCGTCGAGGCTCGCTGCATGTCGAGAAGGAGGCTGGAGTGGATGCTTAGTGGAAGCAAAGTCGCAGTCGCAAAGGCACAAAGTGCATATTAACTAAAATATCCGACTAGGGGTTAACACTCAGAATGTTTTTTGTCCAAAATATTTTGAACTTTACTTTTCCTCAACTATAGCTAGGATCTTTAAACAACTTGCAACTTCTTTTTTATTAACTACATGCACAATTTTCATCAGAATCAACCTGTTTATTGTTTCTGTACCCTATAAAATGTTTAAAATAAAAGTGTTTATTCAATATCACAGTATACATGTAAAACAATGATTTTCACACCATTTTCCTCTTCTGTAGCAGTTCGGCTCATGGTCTCCGCTACACTTGAAGGACGTTGAGTAGTCCTACCCCCTTCTTCCAATGGAGCCCCCTTGCCTCCCTTACCCCCGGGGAGAGTGCCCGCGCCCCCCATGCCGACGCTGACGCTGCGGCTGCGCCCAATGTTGCGAGGGAGGGTGTTGGAGCGGTTCGCTGCCCCCCCACCGCCCCCCATCGCAGACTGGGCGCGGGAAAGAGTGGCGGCACTCTTCCGATAAACCTGGGAGGCAGTGGCACAACTGAACATGCCTATAATAGAACTCGTGAAGTTTGTTTTTCATCAACTTTATTGTTTAATAAATATCTGAAAAGTAGCATAGGGGTAAGGATTGCCTGAAGCAATTGGGGCAGACAAGAAAGGACACTAATTTCCTGTTTAAATTCTATATTTTGGGTCTAATCGACAAGTTGCACCAATCGGTGTTAACATGTTGATAAGCATCGGATCCATAAATATTTATATTTATGGGTCCAATGCTTATCTGCATCAACATGCATCAACACCGATTGATGCAACTTGTTGATTTAAAATTGCTGTAAAATTTACATGCAAAATTGACATTATGACTATCTTTAGAGGTTCAAAATCGCAAATGCTATCAAGTGCAGGAGAAATGCGCGTAGAACACCCTGTTTGAGCCGTGCCCCATCCTCAGCTGTATAGTATTGTGTCTTGGTGAAATTTTTGCAATTACGCAGTGTGATGGTACTCCAGTAGATCTATAATAAAAAAATTAAAAAACTATCAAATCAGGAGAAATTGACAATCTTGCTACCTTGATGTCGACGTCGGGTTCTGCGGGCAGCATCACGTGTCTCTTCACCTCCCCCTTCCCCCCCTTGTACGCCCCTCGCACCTTCACCTCCCCCACTGCCCCTTCCCCCTCCTTCCCTCCCTTCTCCTCCCCCACCGAGGAAGCGCCCTGAAGGGCGACATCGAGACCGTGGAGGTCGGGGCACGAGTGGGTATTCTTGCCCCGCCGGTTGGAGCGGGTCTTCCGCCGAAGGGGGTCCTCGGCCCCCTCTTCCCCCCCACGGACCGAGGAGGAGGAACTCTTGTTACCCATGAAGCAGTGAGAGGGGAGTGATTAAATGTTAACTCTGCAAGCCGCTGTAAAGAAAAACGTTAGAATAACAGTTGGAACTAATCCATTCTAATTTATCCGAACAATAGAATACCTTTCTTATTATAATTACGGAGGGCCGGTTCTATAACGCTTCGCTCTATATCGCTAACTAGACGTCCAACTAGACACTGTCATCGCTTTGGGGGGATTATCACGCAATTAGATTGCAATAATCTAAGATAAGAAGAGTTGCATGAGAACGCAGAAACATCCAAGTACATGTTTGTTCCGTGTGGTAAGCACTGTTTTGTGTATCATCGTGATTTTCAGCCTATTTATGTAGGGCTTCATAACAAGTCGTGCTTAGACATAATGTTGCCTATACATATATGTATTATAGCAGGGTGCTCAGGAAAACAAATTTTCCCTATGCATTAAGCATATCATGTCATAACGTGTCATAACAATTAGTCTAATTTATTACTTATCCATGAGAGAACGCATCACAGTTTACAAGTTCATTAAGTATGGTTTTCTACAATACAAAACGATGTGATTGTGTAATCAGCCAGTGCCAAGCTAATCTTGTTAATCTATCAGCCACGAGCCATATTGGCTGTTATAGGGCAACAGTCATCGCAATAATTATTTCACAACAAATTTTACAACCATGAGTAAACCTATCATTTTTCCTTGTATGATTCCATTCACATATATTTAGACTTGATAGAGACTAGTCACCTACAAAAATAGACTCTATTTCCAAAAATAATATCAAGACTCAGAGACTATAGGCTTAGTTGCTCATGATTGCTATCTAATTAAATAAAATGTTCAACTTCCACATGCATGAGGCAACTAATCAAATTAGAATTTTAAGCAACCATTGCGAAGAGGCCTACTAACTTCCTGTCACTGCGTCACTACCTACCGGTACCACCATGCTTCACTACGATTTATTTAAATATAAGTACACTGTAGTGAAGCATAGTGGTACCGGTAGTGACTTCCAGTATTATCCAGTAGGAAGCTTAGGTGCATTGTTACTTGCACTGCTATTTCATGCACTGCATGATCCCACTCTCAATAAGCTACTTGTACATAGGCTACATGTGATATATGCTTAACCTACTTAACAGCAGACACTTCAAAGACTCTAAGTGTCGATTTCATAGTCCTTCCTTTGTTTCCACCTTTACCTTTACCTTAGCTTAAGAGACAATTTCACGGCAGCTCTTAGCTGCCATTCAAAATAACTCTTTGTTTAGTCCATTTGAATTGATATACGACGTCATTAAATTTAAATGAAGTCATAGATTTTGAGCAAAATAACTTCTGTTTAACCTGAATTCAAATTAACCTCAGTTCTTGTGGAAATTTTTTCTTTATTTTTTACTGATAAATATTATTGGGAGTTTTTTCAGATGGCAGTGGAGGGCTGCCGTTAAATACCCTCACTTAGCAAGAACTTTGCTGAGCTAAGCGTTAAGGAACGACTATGAAATCGACACTAAATAAATAATGTGCCACCTGTTCATAGGCTAGCAGCAGATAATATCATCACTCTTCACCATTTTTATTGTAACTCCAACTAGAATGGCCTTACGGTGTAGATGCTACAACTCTACTTGCAACTATAATGCACACTAGATGCTACAACTCTACTTGCAACTATAATGCACACTAGATGCTACAACTCTACTTGCAACTATAATGCACACTGCAATTAAATTTAACTTCAGAAATTCAACCTCACTAACCGAAACATCGATCAATGGTAAGTCCAATATACAGACATGCCAATGGTCACAGACTGCAACTAACACTAGAGCACAAGCCTGGGTTCTGCTGGCCGTGAGTCAGAGGACCTGGCTGGTGACAGAAGTTGGATCTATACACAACACGCCGTGCTACAACTTCTCCCTTCACGCCTGACTGCCAGCCATCTATGTCAACAATGTGATGCCGTGGAGAGAGTACAAGTACAACAATTCACCTTTGAACAGTAATAAATGAGAGACACCTCCAGTATATTAAAGTTGTGCATTGTATTCCCTATGCAGAAAAACATACAATACATTACGTAGCCTCTCTCCCCCCCACCAGGGCTTAGGACAATACCCCTATATAGCCTACATATAGATGAAACTTATGGGAGGATCCACAAGTGGGATGACTGGGACGATCGCCCCACCTACAAATATATATATTTTAAATTTTACCTCTACCGATGCTGGTTATGATCATTTTTTCTTTATTTTGCGGCAAATTTTGTGGAAAAAGAGAGCAATCGCCCCCCCAGGATAGAATTCTGAATCTGCCGCTGCTTAAGGACCTTAGCCCCTCGCGCTCTGTGACTTCCCTATTAGCCTAATGTTGACAAGCAAGACACTGTTACTTGCGCTCCTATTGAACAGTGATCGCGCTACGGTCTATTCAAATTAGTTCTTTGTAATAACATTTTGTTCACTACAAAGGCTGAGTGACTTTATTATCACCCAAAGCAGGCGAGAAAGCGTTCACAATGGGGGTTTGTTAGTAAAACGGCTGGAACTGGTCCATAACAGAAGCAAGAATTGATCAGAAGACACTGATTCTGAATCCTTCTAATGCAACCGGTCTAGAGTCACAGAATGGAAGCGGAAAGCGGATACGGTGTGATTTCCATGCGGGACCGTAGCGATATCTGCAGCTGCAGGTCTCCAAGGTGAGCTGCCTCTAGTTGCTTAATTCATACCATTGTCAGCTTTGATGTCATTTAAAAAATACAACTTACAATTATTTCTGAATGGAAAATTCCTTTAGGGGCCTACAAAGTCTGCAAGAGTAAATGCCTAAATAAACTGAGGCTACATACAATGTAATAGCTCTTTCTTTTTGAAGCAAGGCAACAATCTGGACTCAATTTTAACCGCTCCCTGCAGTTTTGCAGTTTCAAGTGCTTGACACCACCTCGCTGCTTTTTGAGTTTACACTTATTTGTAGATAGGCCTGTAGGCTAGCACATCGAGATCATTCAGTTTAATGAGCCCGGCTGGCTCCAGACCTAACTATGCACAGTCTGATCAGGGTCTGATCAAACAAGACAGGGACTGCAGACAAACGTTCTTATCAAAATAAAAGTGCTCTGTGCCATGCCAAAACATTAAAATAATCCTGTCCCATTTGTTTTATCACCCAATATGATTACTGAATGGATAGTATGGTTGATAAGCAATTGAAGGCCGCAAAAAAGTAGTTCCGATAAGATTTGTCCCCGAAAACCAGTATTTAATTGGGTTGTTATTAGATCCGCTTACCAGCAGCGCTAGCATCCTTTTGCACAGACTCGCTGAACAAAATAGTATAACAACCATGGCAGCTAATAGCGGAAAGTGCTAATATAACCACCTTGGTTGGAGCATGTAACCAGCTAACAACAAACTCAAGTGATAGCGATAAACCTATTTAAAACTTTCGCTCATTGCCTGATCGTCGTGTCCAAAGAGTGCAGTACCATGCAGTAAAATAAACGTAGAAGTATCCGCTCTATCATTTTAGAAGCACTTTAGTCTCATGATTTTAATCAAAATTGGTTTTGACACTGTCGTCTGTACGGATGAAAATATAAACGTCCTTATCACGCTGCCGATGTGTGAACGCTCAACAATCATGCTATAGAAGGCATACAATTCTAAAGTTCTGCCATTTACACCGACTCCGACACCGACTCGACACCGACACAGATTAGAGAAAATACTTATTTCCCAGTGAAAGACATACATTTCTCACACAGAAGAAGAGTTATTGTTTGCAATCGGTAGAACATAATCAACGAAACAAAAAAAAGAATTAACGCAGTAGAGAGTATGCGGCACAATTAACTAGCCGATATGTGTTACGTAATATGTGTCTGCCCTCAGCAGTCAAACGCCTGCAATTAGTCACGGCACACACCCTGCTATGACTAATTCCAGACATAGGCTCCTAATTGCGATGAAAACCCCACCCTGACCGTTGAATCATGGCATCTAACGCATTAAGCTTAGCAATCGTCAGCTAAATTTCAGTCATCGGCCCTACGCTACAAATCTAAGTGATCCCCTTGGGGGAATTTGTTATACCCCGCCACTACGGCCAACACTTCAGGAGGGGTGAGAATTGCAATGTGATTGATATGAAATTGTAGCGTCACGTGCGCCATTTTTTGCTAGAAAAAAGTTACACATCCTGCAAAGACAGCTATTTTCCAAAACATAATACAGACAAAATATATTCTACCAAACTGCCAAACACTGAAAAAGCAGCTTGCTTAGGCCTAGCGCGTTGCTGAAAAACCGAAGTCGCCTTCAAATAATGTGTATGGTCCACATAAATAAATTCATACGCAACACTACTTACAAAAAATCTCTTATTTGCATCAAATCTCGCATTCTCCTCTTCCCATACAGCTCGGA
This sequence comes from Chamaedrilus cognettii, assembly GCA_034695025.1. Lineage (NCBI taxonomy): Eukaryota > Metazoa > Annelida > Clitellata > Enchytraeida > Enchytraeidae > Chamaedrilus > Chamaedrilus cognettii. Next base: position 7,363 of record JAQIWG010002943.1, on the reverse strand, counting down.
AATCCAATTAACCTATGCAATCCATTTGATCCAGATCAGCTCAATTGCCTTCAGTCGGTAAATCACACAGCAAACATCTGGTGGATCTATGATCTCTGATCTCTGAATACAGCAATGAAATCTAATGAATAACTGAATACTTTACAGACCATGCAAAATACAGCTCAAGCCTTTTCAGGCCTTGACTATCAGTTTGATTATCAAGCCATTTTTCAAGCCTGAATACTATACAGACACAGCTCAAGCCTTTTCATAGTCCCATTATTTTGTGCATCAAATTAACATCGCGAGGCTAAATATTGTAATGGGTAAAAGATAGGCCTTTTTATTTAAATTTACTCCGGCATTAAACGTTTGGAAATGCAAATTGATTATTGAAAGATGAAACTATAACAACACTTGCATTGCACCACTATAATAATAGTTCTCCAGATATTATCACAGGCAGTATTCAGTTATTATACAGTTTGATAGCCATCAAGGCTATTGACACGCACACAATGAATGATCTCGGAAGTGAGGAAAATGATATCAAGCACCGATGTCGCCTTATTACTAGAGCGGCCGCTCAACAGAGAGATAGGGAATCCATTATGTTTGATATTTACAATTTTGCAGTGCGTACAGTAAAGTTACATCAGATCTTCAAGCTGGATTCCCGGAAGAATTCTCCCTGCAATCCGCTCGCAAGACTTGATATATCGTTTTTGCGTCTTCGGTGACGCCGTCCTCCCGCAAGACGCGTCATCACGCATTCTTGCCGAAGACGGCCTGAATTCGGTCGGAAGAACCAGTGTAACTCGGGCATTAAACTCATGCAACCAATACAGCACCAACGAGTCGGTTTCATCTCTAGTGCGTTTTAGCATCTCTGCGTGCTAGGTGCTAATGGAGTTTCTCCACTTGCAACACTGACCCGAGCGAGTTGTTACACCGAGCAAAACACCCATACATTAGCACATGCATCTAAATTGCAGATCAGGAGAGGAAAGTTTTTGTAAGCAACCTAAACACATTGATTGACAAATTGTAGCTGCTACAATGTCATTATATAATTCACAGTCAGCCCGATAGAAACTGTGTCACATTCATCGTAATTGTATTCAAACTCTTATTGATATAACAATCTGAATAGACCACACACACACTCACAGTTCCTGCATTGACAAATACTTCATAACGATCATGAATTATGAATTACTTATCGCTTCATAATAACAGGCATCGAATCTTGAAAGCGTACAGGTGAAGGCTCAGCATCATCCTATATATCATCGACCTCCTACAAGGGTAATCATCGCAAAATTAGCATGACAGTGGACCCTGTGACCCGAGCACGAGCGGAAATGGGGGTCAACCCCCTGAAATTGAGCCCCACGGAAATGGACAAACGCGATCTAGTGGACGAACAATGGCAGGCCCTTAGAATAAACACCCTTCGTATCCGCTCTATATAACACGGACTGTAGTTAGTCGTCCACAATAAGACAGCAAAGGCTTGCGGCCATAAAACTCAGTAATCGCTCAAAGCGAATGCTTGTTGTGAACTTGTGAACGTTAAATGTGCAACCGTTCGCACTCGACAATAACATCGACACACTATGGCCTAAGTGGCCTGCACTTCGCACCATTATAGCCCGCTATTGCATGCAGTTCCTGTAGCTTTAATGAAGAATTCCTTGGGTCTACACAGTTTAGAGGTTTACGTTGAGCTGCATGCCAAGGTGTACATGTATCAAAACGAGCTGCACAAAGTAAGCTGCTATAGCCTCATCCTTGAAATTAATGTAAACTATTAGTGCTAAGCTGAACCTTCAAAACATGTGGCATTTTAAAAACTCTCCAAAAACGCCACTTTTCTAACTAATTGGCGTCATTTTCTTGACGAAAGCAAGATGTTTCACATCGGAGCGGTGCGATTTGCAAAGCTATAAATCTCCAACAAACCAGGGCTAATTTCAGTTTAAGACGCAAACCTTAAGCAAAGATAAACAGTCTCTAAAAGATAAAAAAGACTAACAGCTAATGAGTAACGAGCAAACGCAAAGTCCTCAGCCTGTTAGCAAGGCCAGACTCACCACAAGCGCAGAACCTTCTCGCTATAATGCAGTGTATTAATATTAACGACCAGCTGGTCTAAAAGCACTTACTGAAATTGAACAGCACTGGACTATTTGCGCTCAATAATAGAGCCTGGTGATTTTAGAACAGGATTAGATTAGCAATGGACGATGACAATTTGTTGAAATTATGTTTCTGTTCATAATTTTCTAAGTCGACCTGAGAAACTGAAGACAAGCTTCAATAGGCCACACAGATAGTGAATCAGTAAAAAAAGGCAAAAAATGCACAAAGTCTGCTAAATTAATCTTGTGACCTTTATTGACAACAAAATTTGAAATGGTGAAAATATAACAGCTGAAATACATCTATAAAATATATCACATCAAGCGCTAAGAATCACAATGCGTGTAATGCGTATCATCAGCGTGATATAGCCTAGTCAGTGATAGCTGCGTCTATCGTCCACGTTAGCCTGATAACATTCACGCGCTCATGCTAATGAATGCCTATGCATTGTGTGCACATGCCTCTGCCAAAGTCACACAATGTCATAATAACAATAGTAATGGCATATGCCCAGTTGTCCACATAGCCCAGCCATGTAACCAGCGGTGCAACAGTCTAGGGGCATGCACTATCTGTGACTAACAGCAGACTAACAGTAGGCCAGTCATTACTATGTTACAACCTCAGAAACTTGACCTGTTGTCACTCTCACCTGTCGGCGGTCCCCTCTCTCGCTTGATGCCGTGCACTGTTAAGTTGACTGCAGGACTAGTATTCAAAACACTCACTGTAGTCCTAGCTAGTCAGCCTGTAGCCGACCTACTAGTCGTAGCTAGCGCGGACAAAGACTGCTTGAAACCGCACGATTGACGAGTTCTACCCATGCAATATAGGCTACGAGCCTATACGACAGAAACTAGATCGATCACTCTTGCAGTGAAACCACTCACGATTTCATTATTCTTTCATTAAGCGCAGCTTACAACACTGTCGGTGCATGTCTAGTCTGTTTACAAATACATTTTAACTGTCTATACTTTCTAGCCTCATGGTTTCACAGCAATCGTTAGGTGGATAGCCTACAATCGCTGTGCGCCGGTGCAACAAAGCAAACAGCGCTCACCTGTTAGTGTGCTTCAGATCAGTCTCGCCGGTCGAGCGTCTTCCTATACTGCAGCCCGCGCCAGAGGGACAGACACGCTTACTCACATCACATTGAATGTTGTGAACCTAGTGTGTGTGCCCTGCTGCGCTTAACACGCTAGGCGTAGTAACACAACACCACGATGTTACGCACTGAAGTGTGCTCCCTGTCAACTGGTCACATCTAAATTTTTATTATTATTCTTTCGCAAAAATTCGAAATACATAAACACGCTGCTATCTAGTGACAATCTCTTGCCCATACAACCGTGAGAAACGAGCGTCTGTGACTCAGTGGGGGGGGGGGGGGGTTCTCCAAGGGGTATGGGGGTCCCGGGGGTGTAACCCACATAATCCTGGCCCCACTCAGCCGTCGTCGCGTTTTAAACGTGTTGAGATAGGCCTACATAGAGGCCTGCTAATTGTTCGTGTCTGTTGAATAAGCAAAGAAATAGTAGACCAACGCGTAGGAAGCTTGAAAAATGATAGGAACCTGGACTTTGTTTGACATCTCCGTAACCTTTTCCCCCCAATGCATGAAAATCTGGGCACAACTTCTACTCCGCGTGACTCATGGAGAGGAAGTTTGGTTAGTGAGGGAGAGGGGTCGACATTTTAGTGACCCGCTATAGTAAACCATCACCCCCAGTCCCCTATCCGTGCCATGCAAGCAGCCACCATTGTGACGGCGCGAGCTTCAACGCTACGGCCCGTTTGAGGTTGAATGCGTCTGTACGCAGCGCACAACAGTCGAACAGGGATCGAGTTTACATGCACGCTGCGCGGTCTGCCACGCAACGGGATGTCAGTAAAATGGGTCCAACTCTAATTGAACTCAACGCTGCTCTCCGTTCGTGGTTCGGTACGCAATTGTATCAATGCTCTAGGCGTAGTAATCGTAGGCACACGATAGACCTATCGACATTGGGCACTCGAGGCGTAGTCAGATACTACCACCTAGCGGATCATTCTAATTTGGCGCAGTGCGCACGCGAAACACAATTTTGAAGCGGGTCCCCTAGATTGCTCTATGACGTTAGACTACACCGAAATAGACTGTTTTATATTGTAGTAGTGAACGTTAGGCTCTACGCGGGTATGCGACTATAATCAGGCATCATACACACTATACCTACACCCTTTTTCCTTGCTTTGCGTGTAAATTGTAGACTACACCGTGACCGACTAGATTTCTTTAAATGAATATTTTCCAAATATGGGAGAGCAGGCTTGTATACTTCATAGGGGGAAGGGGGGGGGGGAGGGGAGACGGGGGTGGAAGTTGAGACCTAAAAGACCGTTTTATCGTATTTATACCGTATAAGACCGTATAAGACCGTATTTATGAACTCGCAGAGTCGCAGTTCACTTCTGAAATTTCCTTCTCTTCCAAAACGTGGAGAAGGAGAACGCTATGCTGGAAACCGACAATAAGATTATTTATTGTAGGCTACAATGTATTCTTCGCTTCAATTGAGCTGATACGACGAAAAGCTCCAAAACGAGTCGATCTATGCTGTCAGCTAGCGAATGCAAATCTAGCGAATGCTTTGCCTTACCGACCGACGTGTTGGCCAGCCTATAATTGATAGGCACGTCCATCGTCGATGGACTTCCATCACTGCTGAAATGAGGAGTCGCGACTCGGGAGCGACGATAAATACTATTATTGAGTAGGCATTATTCATTTTGAACCGTTCAAACTGTAACCAGCAAAGCATTGCGTTAATTGTGTACGAACTCACTGACCACACTGCACACACAGTGTCATAACTCTAAAGTCTAAGCGCATAGGCCTTTCGTTAAGGGAAGAGTTCAGCAAACGAAGACGAGGAATGGCCGTGTGATCATGTGCTCAGATATCATTGACATTCTCAATCACAGATTGAGCGACAACAATTTATTTACAAATCACTCAAATAATTGCTCCTCAGCCTCCCACATCGCTCAATCGCTCAAAACAGAGCATAATGATATTATAATATTGCAAGTCCAACGTAGCAGTCAGATTTGAGATTATATCAATTCATATTGTTTTGTCTATAGACTCTGGAGGCACATGTGCTTACGGGATGGGCGCAGTTCAAGTGGATCTACAGATCTATAGCGAGGCTAATCATGGTTTAGTTATGCTACTTGAGTGTTGTCCAATAGAAACTAGCCCAGATTAATGAGAGAGTGCGCCGTGACATAAGCTCTGGAGGCTAAGGCGGTTTGGCCTACGCTGCGCGCAGACTTAAACAAAAATGTAGGATATGGCCTATTGGCCTATTGGCCTATGTTACGGCAAGAACAGTGGGCTACAAGCCCATCTGACAAGTAGGCTAGGCTATTACTGAGCCTTATTGACAACGCTACTGTAACAGCACTTTGTCAATTTAGTTGTCTGAAACGACTCAGGCCCATGAAACTACTAGTTTTAGAGACGAAAACGAACAAGTTCATGGTCAGCTGAACTTCAACAACTCGACATCCATCACGGGCAACCCTCCCACCACGGGCCATGTCGTTCCGCGGCGCCAGGCTCCGCCCTCCCTCCGCCCCGGCCTGCCCCCTCTGCTCCGCCCAGCCCCCCCGCTCCCCCCGCGTCCTCCCGTGTTCTCACGCCTTCTGTTGCGCCTGCTTGAACGAGCACTACGACTCCAAGCAGGCGCAGTCGACCATGCGAATAGCCGCCCTGCCCTGCCCCGCCTGCCGCCGGATCGCCGAGGTCCCTCCTGGAGGCGTCGAGGCCTTCCCAACACGACAACGGCCGATGGAGGTGAAGAGTGACGTCACGCGGGGCGGAGTGTCGTCATTTTCTTCGCCGCTGCATCCAGATGTGATGAATGACGTCATAACATCTTCGCTTCAAAGTGATAAAAGTAATTCGGGAAATGAGTTTGATGGAATGTCTACAGGTGGCCTTACAAACGGGTCTGGTTTGTCTGATCAAAGCAAGGAGGATGAAAAAACGATGGGCGAAAGCGGAAATAGAAATGATTTCCAGCGTAAACAGAAGAGCTATCGTCCCTCCAGGCGTCACAGGGACGACCTCTTGCGTCAGCAGGTAAACAATTCTCAGCGCGACGATGACGAAACTATTCAGGATTCAAATTTTGATTGCGATACCGAATACTCAGCCGGTGTTGGTCACGTGGACTCTCCTCTCACAGGACGTCACGATTCTCGTTTCCAATTCCCGGACATCGATGCGAGTAACGATGATCATCATGATCGTAGCGGACCAAGCAACGGATCGTCTAATGCACTGGCAACTGAATCGGGAACTGACACGCCTGATGATGCCGAGAGCGATTTACAGAATGGTTCGGATAAGATCCTTGAAGAAAGCCCCATAAACGAGCACGCTGATTTGAATCACCACAAAGGTGTCAGCAATGGCGGACAAAACAAGGGAGATACAGGTGAATGTAAAACTGCGGCAAATGGGTTCACACGCGAGAATCGATTTTCTGGATCCACGTCTAAGACCAGCACCAAAGAATCCTTAACCCAAGAAGAACTCGACCTTCCATATCCCGAAACGTCTCGCATCGGGTCAACCCTTCGCTGGCAAATCCGCAAACAAACAAACGAGAAACCGACCTCAGTGACAATCACCTCTGACGGCGGCACGACCATAGTTGCCGAGTACGCCAAGAACCGCGTCGACTTCATGGACGATCGCGGTAACGTCAAGCGTTCAGTCAGCGGTCTGAAACCTTTCAGTGTTGCATCGAGTCCCTCTGGGGAGATCTTGATCGGGGATAGGCGATCGAGGACAGTCATCGTTCTCGATGAGAACGGGGAAAACGCGACGTTCTGGCAGCCAGGGATCTTTCCTTGGGTATGTGGAGTGGCGAGCCTTCGTAACGGTAACGTGGTGGTTGCAGACCGTGATCTGGCACATGTAGGGGTCTATACGCCTCAGGGGGACTGTGTGAGAACTTTCGGGGCCTACGGGTCGTGGGAGGAGGATCAGATGTGTATGGCGGACTATCTAACGGTGGATGGGAGGGATAGGGTTATTGTTTCGGACTCGGCTAACCACCGCGTTAAGGTGTTTGATGCTAGGGGTAGCTTGCTGATGATGTTTGGGGGAAGGGGAACAAAGAATGGGTGTTTGAACTGGCCGAGGGGGGTGAGCGTGGATGATAGGGGGGGCATA
>JAQIWG010002942.1:0-19060 GCA_034695025.1 Chamaedrilus cognettii | reverse complement strand
ATTATTTTAGACCTAGGCCTACTAGCAAGGAGGTTAGTACGTGTATATAATTGATGAACCATTGGCCTTCGGCCTGTTTTGTTGGTATAATTAATTCATTTACTTAATTGCTTTCAGGGTTATTTAAAGCAATTATGGCAGTGATCAATGATCGTTACTGTTACGATTAGAGAGGACAATTAGAATAGATAGTTCGAACTTCTCGAGAGGCCTCTCAAAGAATTCGTGTTCTATGGCATTAGGTCTCGATTTGTGAATTGCAGTATTCCTATCGCCCAGAGAAAATTATGAAATGCATTTTTAGTCGTTGTGTCGGCGTGTTCCATAATACGATATCTCTCGTACAGGCATGTAGATCGATATTATTGTGGAGGGAAAGTTGGAAAGGGCAGGAGGAAGAAAACATCGAGGGAGGCAGAGAACGACATGAAATGAAGGAGCGTGGCAATGAGTAGAGAACTGATATTGCAAAGAATCAGGAGTTGTAGGGGTCTCAGAGTGGGAAATGTCCAACCTGTGCTAGCACGGAAAAGTGCATGGACGTAAAACGTAAATGATAATGATGATGATGACAAGCCATTGGCTTAAACTTTGTTCTAGTCCTAACCTATTTGCGTTAGTAAATTTAACCCTTATTATAGTATTTAGTTTTAGTTTTTTGCAGTTTAGAGACCGTGTGTAGCGTACAAGGGCTATATACAATTATACAGAGTGGTTCTGTACAAGACAGCCGGCACAGAACCGCTCCCCCTTTTCTTTAGTCGCCTTTTACGACTAGCCTGGGGAGCTCTGTGCTGCAGGCCAATTTTTTGTTCCCCAGCCTGCAGGGGTAAGCCCTTATTATAGCAAGGTTACTTAATATGCTAATATGCATATAATAGGTTAATAGGCCTAGATGCTAGCATTTTATTTGTAGTGTTGCATATTGCATGACATTTCAAATGCAGCTATATTATGAATATATGCATGTACAGGATTCATTCAGACTAAATTATGATCTTGATTATATAATTGAATTGTCTTTGAGAAAAACTAACTCTGAAACCATGATTTTGTTTTAGAAATCCGCCGTTGATGATCAACACGCACGTTTTTTTTTGGCTAACACAAGATGGCGTCCTTCTGTGAGATAAGTTTCGCCGACCTCCACTTCTACGAGCGATGCGGGGGGGGCTCGTTTGGCTGCGTTTACCGGGCGCACTGGGTGTCAAAGAACCGAGAAGTGGCCGTGAAGAAAATATTGACTCTGGACAAGGAGGTTAGGAAGTTACTATCATATCGTTGGGCTTTGTATTTGTATTATATTTGACTTAATTTTGTGTTGATTTGTAAACTGTGTGTTGAATATTTTTTAAATTTATGGATTAAATTAATTCAATGAAAAATGGATTTAACTGTTGATCAGTGCCGGTGCTACGGTAGGGTAAGTTAAATTGACAGTTGGCCTTTAAGCATTAGTATTGAACCTAGACGAGAAAAAAACTGTTCTAGGTGTCAAGTGGTTTTAAATGTTGATATGAATGCGCCTAATGCTACTGGGTTCTATTGATCAGTTTTGGACTTACGATTATGGTCAATGGGTCTAGCTGTAAAAATACGAAACATCATCATATGGCGATTTATTGATTCCTATTAATTTACTTGGAGACCAATGTCAGTTTTCTGATGTAATTTCTGTAGTGTATTATTATTTAATTAGTTCAAACATGAATTGCTTAAGAGTAACGTAGTGAACCTCAGTATTTTGACTTTGATTAAAAATTCGAATTTGTTTTTTGATTCAGGCTGAAGTGTTGAGCCTATTGAGTCACAGAAACATCATACAGTTCTATGGGGCCGTCTCAAAGGAACCCAACTTTTGCCTCGTAACCGGTTTGTTTCGTTTATTTCTACCACTACGGGACCATCTTAAAATTGCGATGTCCGTGTCGCAAGATTGTTAAATAAAATTGTATTTGATTGTCAATTTTATAGGCAACCAATTTAAGTTTAATCCTGTGAGGTGAAAGTTTCGGACTGGAAATTTTCGTCAAACGCAACCTTCTTCCCTGCAAAAATTGTAGGGTTTAGATTACATTGAAAGAAATATGCTGTAAAACTCGATCAAATATTTAAAGCAAATTGTCCTCACAAATCAGTCACAGGAATCAGTGTGGCTTGACTTTTTTTTGACATTATACGAACTAAGCAATCATCTATGATCACATGAAAAAAACGTTAGTTGAAGATCCAGAGCATATTAACAAAATTAATGCATTTTTAGTGTGTTAGCGTGTTAGCTATTAAGTAACCTTGTGTGAGATAATTTTTACATTCAAAAATGCCTACTCGAATTTAATCAAGAGAATTTTTGCAGCAACCAGATGAAATACAACAATCTGCTATCTGTATTACGGTGCTGTGTGCAGAATACGCGCAGCGCGGGTCGTTGTTTGATTTCCTCCAGGAGGCGGAGCACTACATCGAATTTCCAAAAATTCTACAGTGGTCAACAGAAATTGCCTTGGGTAATGGACTTTGAAAGTTTCTCGTGATAGAACAGTATTGTTGTTCTCGTATGCCACGGCTGCATCTTAATCGGTCTTCTGTAATTTGCTTTAATGTTTTCTTAATGTTTATAAAGCACCGGAACTGTTCGATTAAAAAAAATATTTATGGGTTGTTTTGTTCAGCCAGTCAAGACTCCAGGCACAATTTATATACGAAGACGCCTCCTCAAATTTGATGAGCTGGCTTATTGAATGAAGACTGGTGTAAATTGCATTATTCGTATACGAACAAATAGTATTATTTTTCAACACAGAAAAGATTTGACTCGTTGAAGTTTTTACTATGATGGATACTATATGGGTTACTACTCATTAACACGAGTTGCGAAGCTTTCACCGTATGAACTGAATGAATTTGAGGGTCGTGTGAAATGGTGAATATTTGTGATAGGGATGAACTACCTTCACGCTGAAGCACCGATAAAAGTCATTCATCGAGATCTCAAGTCAAGAAATGGTATGTGATGATGATGATGATTGATTGATTGAAGATAATGATTGATTGATGTGATTGATTAATTGATAATGGTGTTTGATTGCATTGATGATGATGATTTATTGATGATGATGATGTGATAAATAGATTGTGTCTCAATAGAATAAATTAGATTTTTTTGTAAAGCTTTGGTTTAATGTCATATGCCTACGTTACTACTATGTGAGGTATATCTTGACTTCTGGTATAAAATAAATTGTGTGTGTAAAATATGTATTACCTTAGTATATGTTTATACGTTAGTGTGTAGATGGAGCCTATAGGTCATATTTGGATCGTGATAAAGTTTGTATCATATTTGCATGATCATTTGGAAAGTAATTATCTTGTACTATCTGCACACAGTTCATGGCTTATATGATTCTGACTTATAATATGAAAATAGTAAATAATTATGTCTTATTTCTTTTCAGTGGTTATCACCAATAGCTGGATTTGCAAGGTAGATTACGATGTGGTAGATTTTTATCGGATCCTGGTTTAATATATTTCCTAAATAGAATTTTATGTGAATTGTAAAGCTCGATCTAACTTACATAGGCCTCGGGTGTGAACTGAAGTGTGAATTTAGTTGAAACAGTTTATTTGTACATAAAATTACTTACGACGTTGCGATTTCTTTTCAGTTGATCATAATTTTTATGAAACACTAACTATGCTTGTATACATTTACGATAGAATTATTCTTGGTATTGTTCTTGCAAGTTTTCTGCAAACAAGTTTTTTTTTTGAACAATTGACAAGTTTGGTCATCGTGTTGGATGCTATATATATGTGATATACATTTCTTCAGATTTGTGATTTTGGTGCCTCTCGGTTGGTAAATGGTACGACAAAGATGTCACTTGCCGGAACCTTTCCCTGGATGGCGCCAGAGGTACGCGCTCCAGTACAATGCATAACGCTTTGCATTTATTTCTGTTTTTGTATGTTTATAGTTAATTATGTGTTTTTAAACTTAAAGCATTTTATTCGTAGAGGTGTGTATTTTTGGAGTTTGTACAGACTTATCTAGAGCTTCTATATTGTAGTCATTGATTGATGAACAATGTATTTTGAAACATGTGTGAAATGATGTCTGATATTGAGCATATATGCATTTCCTTAAGCATTTGTTTTCATAGGCGGTATCTTAGTTTCACTGTCAAGAACATTTGACAAGATTATCTCGCAATTGTGGAGTAGCCTACTGTTACAAAACTGATATATTTTTATGAAACTTAGTAGCGTGTAAAACTGGTCAAATCCAGTCCAGAAATCCAGTCAAATATTTGTTGACATCAGTTTTGTATCTCTAGGTGATACAGAGTTTTCCAGTGTCAGAGTCTTGTGACATATGGTCGTACGGCGTGGTGAGTCCCTGCTCCTTAATATCTTCATCACAGACCTATTGTTGATGCCATTATTGAGACAAGTGATTATTGGTCACTGTGATTGAGACAAAATGAGTAGATTATTGAGTATTGATCGCTTTTATTGAGACAAAATTTGGCTCTTCGTCAGTGCTCACTGTAGTGTACATGTACATGTATAATTGGTGATCTATAAGATGATTTTAACTTAAACTTCCTCCCTTCATCATACACCCCTGCAAACGTTATTCAGTTTGCGTACTATTTTAGCGGATTAAGGCCCTGTTAGGCACAGTATTGCCTGTTGTGTGTGTTCAAAGTGACCTCTTTAAGACACTTATGCCATAGTGTGCAAATTGTGAGGTGACATATTTTCTTAAGACTCCCAAGCAATGCTCATTTTGGCACATTTCGTCAATAGTCGTGGAGCTATAGTTGTTCTGCTATTTGCTTTTGCCACTAATGGTATGCTTGCGCCTCAGCATAAAAATGACTTATAAGGCTACTTTATAATCATTAGTGATTCTATATTTCAGAAGATAAGTTACAAACGCTCTGCTGCTGTTGGTGTTTAGGTGTTGTGGGAGCTGTTGACGCATGAGATTCCGTTCAATGGTTTTGAGGGATACCGCGTAGCCTGGCTGGTGGTGGAGAAAGGAGAGGTTACATATCTTATTTGTCTTATGCTCTATATTCAGCAATAAGCATTGGATTACGAATTGTATGTTCACCGGCATCTAATGTTTTTAATGGTCTGTTTAAACTTCTTTCAAACTTTTAGAATTTTAGATCCTTGAAAATTAGCTTGAATTTGTTTATCATTGCTTAAGTCACATTATGGTGATAAAGTAATATTTGACTTTAATATTCTTCACTAATGAAGGACCTTCTTAGTCCGAATTTCTTTACTTGAATTTATATACAGACGCAACGCACACACACACGACACGCAGCGTTCAGATTCCAATTTTTCAATACTAAATCCTATAATTTAGGATTGAAAAGTTGCAATCTGGACGCTGTGTGTTCTGTATGGTTTCTAATAATTTCTATGAACTTTGCTGTGACAAAAGGATGATCATAGCGTACTATCATCTCATTGAATTAATATTCATTTACCATATCGTTGTCTTACCTAAAATATTAGGTATATTAAATAATTGCGAGTCATCATCATCGCAGTCCTTCGTAATCGAAGATGACGCGGGTTGTAGCGGTTCAGGTCCGATGTTTTCGAGAGTGGCCGACGAGGCCAATTCGCGAGTGACAGTCCATGCCGCAAACGTTGCACACGTGGTTGATGGCAGGCAGGGCGGCGGCATCCGTGTTTGCTTGAAGCCCTGCCTGGTGTGCTTTCCGGATTTGTCTTTTAGCCATGAGTGCCGCCTTGCGATTGCTCTCAAAGCGGGCTGCTCCGGCTTTTGTGGTTGCAGTATCAGTATACAATTGTGAGTATCAGCTATGGTTGCTGCGATATTCAGAAATTTTATCCATTTGATTAAGTTTTTGTAGCAATGAAGTATTGCCTTAGAACGTAATCAGATTTTTGGTTCATGTTTTCTCACAGCGTCTGACGATCCCGTCGTCCTGTCCAGAGACCTTTGCTTCGCTGATGAAGGACTGCTGGATGCTGGAGCCGAAGAAGCGCCCGACCTTTCGCAAGATTCTGCAGGGCCTCGAGCTCATGATCTGCGATGGTAAGCTCAGATAAACTCACAAAATATGCAGCAAATAGGTATTTAAATGTTCAGTGTTAGTTGCACATAGTGAAAGAAAGTAACAGACGGCTAAAAGAAGGGTGCATGGACTGTAGTAGTCTGGCACCACACATGGTCCTTAAACCCTGACGATTTTGTACATATTGATCTGAAAAAATTACATTTCTTTTTTTCCGATCAATATATACAAAATCATATTGATTTTGTACATATTGATCTGTATAATGTTGTGAGTGCAATTCCTCACTGGTTCCGCGTGCGTGCAGAGAGCCCAGTGACCCGTTTCCTTTGTCTGACACACATAGGCATGCTGACCTGACCCGATTCGTCACTTGTTCCGTGTGGTTACAGAGAGCCTGTCGGCGCAGACGAGCACGTACTTGACCCTGCGTGAGACGTGGCGTGCTGAGATAGAGGCGCGCATGCTGGAGCTGCAGCAGGTAGAGCAGGAGCTCGGGAGCAAGGAGCAGGCACTGAGGCAGCGTGAGGCGGAGCTGAGTCATCGCGAGCGCAACCTGCTACTGCAGTTCCGTGTCACGGTCAGCGCGCTGATGCAGACTAATTGCTTTGACGCAGATTATTGTTTTACTATTAAAGATTTAATAGAATATGTTCAGAATCTATGCAAGTAAATTAATTACTTCACAACTTTTTCAGCTTCTAATTCACTACTGCACTTCACCCTAAATGGATGAATATTTGCAGGGCTGACGAATTTAAGTCACCTTTGCAAAGGGTGCACAAAGTGACTCAAAATCTTTGCCGCGGCTGGGAATTAGCCATCAATTACACAACTAACTGATCTTTACCACAAAGTAGGGTGCATTAAGTGTGTTTATGCGAAGCTGTGTTTGTTCTCATTGTCTGTATCTGTTTGCAGGAGCTCGACTCGTTCAACGTGAACAGCTGGCAGGAAACAGATGTGGTAATCTCTGCTGATACGTTACTCTAGAGTTTATTACGTTTGATTGATTATACAAAGTCACTATAAAAATTTTAATACAATGACGTTACTATTGAATATTGATTTATACAAAATAAAATATTATTTTTTCATGTAAGGCCTATCATGAAGAAGAATACTGAAGAAGAAGAATTATATTTATTTCTCAGAATATTTTGATTTGAAAGCCGCTAGAAATTTCAATTGGTAATCACCCAGTATATTATTCATTTAATAGCCTGTACACTAATTACTTGTAATATATACATCTATGTTATTTATCCACATTTTCAATGGCTAGAATCCATTATCCACATTGCTCGACAGCTAGAATCCATGACAAATATGCGAATATTAGTACGATCTGGAATTAAATGACTTATGACTTAAGTTTATGATTAATAGTTGTCTAACTTGGTACTTTTTATTGAAAGATTTCCTCAATGTCGGTGAAATGCATTGAACAGGAATGTGGTATACATAACACAGGTTTTGGTCATGATCATAATTAATTAAATGTGAGCGACCATTTTGCAGTCTATTTTATCCTCATATCATACAACCTCAGGTGTCTGTAAAATCTAATGATAAAGAAGAGGGCGAGTTTTTGCGAGGCACTGAATCGAACTGTAATAGTCTGTGTTACTACCCAAATTTAAATTTAACAAAAAAACCATTGCGGGGTAACTTTCTTCATTTTTAATTTACTGGTTTTGTTTTGTGGGTGTTTTTCAGGAACAATGGATTCTGAAGATAGGGCTCGAGAGTAAGATTTGTACCCTTTATTGCTTTATTTTAGGATTTACTGCAAAGAATATGGTGAAAGAATAACTTTTAATGTTAGATGTTACGTTATTAATCATACCAAAGTGAATGAAACAAATGTGATGATTTTAAAAATATATACAACTAATACAATGACAAAATAATATAATTAAAGAGACAAAATAATGACAAAATGTTATGTAATTGATACTGAAACTGTGACCTGGCACAGTACGCGTCATTGCTGACACTGGTTACAGACCGGCTACACTGCGACCTGGCGCAGTATGCGTTACTGTTCCTGCAGAATAACATCAATGGTCAGCGCCTGCTGATGCTCACACAGGACGACATGCTAAAGATGGGCGTCGAGTCTCTTGGTCACAGGCTCGACCTCTACGTACGTACTACATGCTACGTTCTACGTACTACATACTATGTACTACATACTACGTGCAACGTACGACGTGCTACATACTACGTACTACATGCTGCAGATGGGCGTTGAGTCTCTTGGACACCGGCTCAACCTCTTCATACGTGTGCTCCACCGTGCCAGCGCTTCTCAACCTTTTCTGTCACGGACAATCCAGAAATGTTATTTGAAAGTCAAACTACGAGTAGTTTGATCACTTTTTTCTGCAGTTTAGCAAAGTACTGTACACAATTGAGTGCCCTCGCTTTATTATATATTGTTTGGTTCAGAATGAGATTCAAACGCTGAAGGCTCACAATCACCGCTTGCAGAACTTTCCTCCACTCGCGGTGAGCCGATGTTTTAATACGACAACAATTCATTATCTTTTATGCGAGTGTTTTTTGTTAGTAATTTGCCTTGTGGAGTCATCCGTTTCAATTGAATGATTTAACACTGTTTTGTAACTTTATTGCATTTTGTTCTTGTTGCTCTGTGTATAGAATAATACGGGGAACTGTTCATCTCTATTTAAACATATCTGAATTTTTTTTGAACTTGAATAATTAAATTTGGGTGAGCATGGAACATAGGACAATATGCTATCTCATACTATGCTGCACAATCATTGAATAGTGGAATTAGCTACAATTTTATTACACGATGGCATTTATGCTTTTCACCGGCGTGTGCGTATTTTATACAGCGGTGTTTATTATATAACGTTTTTTCCTCAGCCTTATTTTCCGAGGAGCAGTTCGCCGGCCTGCAAGATCCAGACTATAACGCTTATCGTCGGCTGTCATCTTCGACTTGGACCATCTCTACAGGCAACTTACTTCTTAACAACTAGTTCTGCTATCTATTTATGCCTCTTTTTTGTCTAGATATATCATATATATAATAATGATATTATATATCATGCGCAAGGCTCATTTGGCCTTGTGGTTAAGGTGTCGGGATGAGATGCTTTGAGTCCGGAGTTCAAATCCCAATTTGTCAGCTTGCGTTATGAGGCCCTTCAGCAAGGCTGTTGAACACGCAAGCGTCGCCAGCCGATAATCATTGTACTACAATAATTTATTAATTTGATTGGCGATAGAAAGGGCATCCGGTCACAAAGCCCAGGTTCAAATTTTTGATGGAGCAAATTTCATGTCATGTGTACCTGTTATGATACACTGAGCCCGTTATGCAACAATGGACGTTAAACACAATAATTATAATGATTTAAAATGTACCACAACGATGTTACAGATGTTAACCAGATGAAAGCAAAACTGGATTGGACATATAATGAGAGGGGAGGGACTAATGAAAATCATAGCGGAGGAATGGAAGGAAGGAGGGGGCCAGGAAGATAAAAGTGCAAATAGAAGTGCGAATAGAAGTGCTAAACGTTTTAATTGGGAAGATAGCATATGAAGTGTCGACGAGCAGGGCCGAGGAAAGGTCGGTATGGAAAAAGTTGGATGCTAGGGATCTGCTACGGTAGCGCACTAGAGAGGCTGTTGCGGTGGTCGCTAGGAGTCCAAGTGGAAGATGTACCTGGAGGCTGATGATGACGATGAGGGGGAGGCTGCGGCCAACATGTCGATCAAACACGTCTCCTTCGTCTGCATCGCGCAGCCCAAACCTGAGACCTTCAAGATCATGCGCGTAGGCAGAGGCCACTTGATGTTGAATCCTTTTGTCTGTTAAATTAAAGTTTAAATAATTCACATTCGATTATTAACTTAACATCAACGATAATGTTATTTAGCATTTGCCTTATTATTAAGCTTTAAAAACAATGAACGTTTTGCTAAGCTGTGGAATAAAATACATTCTACGGCTTAGAAAAAACTAAATTAATTGAAAGTTCAATTTTTATTACGTACTTTGTAGTGCGATTTTTATCGATGCATCACTTTTTTCAATTACACTTAAACAGGCAAGTTAATTAAACCAGTGATGCTTAGCGCTGATGGTTTTTAGATGCTGACACTCTGGCACTTAACTTGCTCCTACTGCTTCTAGAGATCTGTGTGCTTTCACATCTATTGCTTCAACATTTTGTTCTATCAAATCCTGTGCTTTCGGCTTATAATAGAATTTGTTGTAAACTTTCAATTTTTTTTTTTTGCAGCCTCCCTTTGTGATGGACAAGTGGTCGTTTGGCGTAACGACTAACATGGCCGTCGAATGCGTCGTCGTCTACGAGGTCAGACTCTCTGACTAAAAAATATTTTCTAGCTGATGTTTTAATGACTATTGATTGTACGTACTACCCTATTTGATCTCTATCGCTATTGATCTTTTATTCACCATCGAGGGAAGTTAGTCACGGGAAGGCCGTCTGGCCATAAAAACTTAGCGCTAAGATAAATGTGTAACCTGTGTTAACATGGACACGGCCTTACAAGCTTGTCTGTAGACCTGTAATGCATTCGAATGGACATAGAAACGCTGATTATGAGAATTTTAAAATAGGGACTGTTCTATAAATAGCTCTAATGACTCGGATGCCGTAAATCGCTGCGCGCAGAGTCGCGTGCGCAAACCCCAGTCAACGACTGTCTCGCATCGCATCGACGTGAGCCCCTCCGGTTCGGCGGGCGTAACGCAGCGCTCGGTGCAGCTGACAGTTGACCTAGATAGTCCCAAGTCGAGCGGGTCGTCAGGGATAAGCCCAGGCGGGGGTCACCTGGTCCACAGCAAGAGCTCACCGCTGTTCCATGAGGCCTGGTCGCGCCGGACGCTGGAGAACGCCGTCGCGCCCATCGATACGAAGCGTCGCCAGGGTAGGCGGCCGGTATCACAGAATAACTTATCCTCACAGAAACTGTAACCCTTGTGATGCAATCGAGCAGTCGGAACATACAAACTAGTCAATAGATTTGCGAGAAATTTAGTGGCAATGTGATAAATGGCAGCATTTACCACTAAGTTTTAATGGGTACTATCAAAATACATGTAAAATTATCTAAACTTTCAGAAAATTTTATTGAGTGTATTTCGACTTACAAATTGCTTCGGCCCCAGCAGCCATTTTGAATTTTTCATGGCCCCCTTAGCAAATCGATTGAATTCTGCTGTCATATGGTGTATTCGCTTTCAGACCATGTATTGTGCATGTGTGTGTAGAGTCTGCGTGGTCGGGCGTGGTGGTAGGTCGCAAGTCGGCTCAGTTCCCCGCACACAACCCTCACTTTGAGCCGACCCCCATGCTTCGGCGCACTTCCGCTGACCAATCCTCAATGACGCGTGGCGCCATCTTCACGATGGGCAGCCAGTCGTCGTCTTCCCCGACTACCGACGAACCGACGATTAGGCGCGATCGTCGACTAGGGACCGGCGGGACGTTACCTCCGCGGACGCTCTCGTTGGTTTCTCGCGATACGTCCGTGTTTGGGGACAGGCTGGACGTCGGTGCGGGTTATTCCCCGGGGAATGCGATGAGCGGGGCCGGCAGCGCCGAAGCGTCTTTTGTCGTTAGCGACGCCGAAGAAGAAGAAGCGGAAGAAGACCAGGGGCATCAGACGGGCTCGGGGAGCTACTCGAGCGTGGAGGGGGGCGGCCGAGTCGTAAATTCCGCGCTGGCCGTTCCGAAATGCGGCGCGGCAAAACTTTCCCCGACCGGAGATCACGTTGCGGTGACCATCGCCGAAGTCTGCAAGCGATTTATGTCGAGTGGCGGTCTGGAGGGCATCGGAGAGGCCAACGGCGAATCCTCCGCACATACGGAATTTCAGACAAATCGCGATGCGATCTGGGAAGTTTCCAAAGAGGAGGGACGGAGCGATGCTGAAAATCGACTGATTGCCGGGTTCCGCCGGAACAGTTCCCCCCTTTACCATGGCTCGCTGGCTCCTGTCAACGAGACCACTTTAGCACATGCGCGCAGCTACAGCTTTCGTGAAAAAATGGACCGGTCCTCGGCCAGGCACGGGGTTTATATTCCGTCGAGCGCGGGAAAGTTTTCCGGGTATCCGGATGCGGCGATCGATCAGCTACCCGCTCAGGGGTTTACGATTTATAATAAGTACGCATCACCGCCCACTGGGGCAGGGAATGGGGGGGTGACGCAGGCCGTAGCAAAGGAAGAAGCGATGCCGACGCGACGGTGGAAGAAAAGCAAAAGAAGGAACTCGAATGCGGCGGGGGCGGCGAGTAACGTGGTCGTACATGGGGGTAATCAGAAATGGATGTACCGAAGTTGATTGCCTTCTTCTTGTTTACTCTTTCTTCTTGCAACGTTCTTTTTCTTCTTCTTGTCTCCTTGCCGCAGTGTGATGAACTTTATCGTTCGAGTGATATGATACTGCTGTGCTTAAAATAGGGTAATGGTGATCGATGTGCAGATGGGTAACGCGTAAGCCTGAGTTATGGTGACTGATCTAAATTTGTATTTTTTGATGCAAGTGATGAGGGGCAACTTTTGTTGAATATTTCTTTGCTTATAATTCCCAAGAAATCTTCAAACTCCTTAGTGCCAGTGACAAAATTGATGGTGACGAATGATTGTCGATTGAGTTTTGTTCTGTACTTTGTGTTGGTTCTACATGTCGATACTGAGTTTGAAGAAGTTTGTTGTAATGGGAGGAGGCTATGATGCGAGCTTTAGATGACTATTTACATTGTGTCCAGTGTACAATCGAGAATGTGTATTTTCTAGTGAGTTGCTGTTATTTATCATCAGTTATGATCAAATGATAGGATATCGAGATCATTGTATCACATGATATCAAAAGATGATCAATGGATTATTATTGAATGCATTGAGGTGGACTATGGAAACGTGAGTTGAGATTTAGCCACAGATTGACAAATCGGCATGCTTGAACCACGGATTAATATTCAACTCGTGGTGGTTAAGTTTACAATCTCGATATCGGAACACATTCATTTAGTGCATCATAAGACTGTTGACTCGGAACGAGCAAATCTCAGTTTGATTGCGAACTGTGGCGTAAATCCTGAAAAATAATAATGATGATAGTGATGATAATTCCTAAGGGTGGATTCTAGAGACGTACCTTTACGCCCGGCTAAGCAAAGTTCTCGCTAAGGAATGGAATTTAACGGCAGCCCTTCACTGCCATTTGAATAAACTCGCAATAATATCTGTCAGTAAAAAAGAAAATAAAAATTTTCACAAGAAATTATGTTAATTTGAATTCAGGTTAAACAGAAAGTAAATTTGCTCAAACTCTATGACGTCATCATAATTTAATTACACCGTTTATCAATTCAAGTAGACTAAGCAAAGAGTTACTTTAAATGGCACTTATGAACTGCTGTTAAATTGTTACCTAAGCCAAGGTAAAGGTAAAGGTGGGAACAAAGGAACGACGATAGAATCCACTTTTAATACTTTTGTAAGCCGTGTATTCTTTTCGTCCGCCACATTCTAGTTTGATGCTGCATGGTTTGAGATAGTAGTTTCAGATAAGCAAGACTATGGGAGGATTGGTATGAAGTTCAAATCATTTATCAGGCACTTTTTATGGTAAATGGTAAAGAACTGTTTATTTTTAGCCATTCCTTGTTTAGTTTTTAGTTTCTGTGCGGCCGTTAGCAGTGTGGAAATAGGCAGGTTTTAGATAGTTTCTTGTTATTATTGTGGGATTTTAAGTAAGCCAAAATGAAATAGCCCAAAGTGCTTGTTGGTGGTTTACTTAATGAATTTTATTACGCGTTTTGGAAGTTGTGGCTTAAATAACTATTTTCAAAGACAATAATTCCTTGATGGTTTACCTTAGTCGATTTCTAACTACAGCATTATTTCTTATCTCTACAGCAACTTATTTTTGATGACTCATGTTTTCAGTTGTTTGGGTTCCGTTATGCTGTTAGCTCCAGTTTAAGTTTGTTAAGATCGTTAAGTTTGCGAATTGACGACTATGCGTGGATCAACTTCAGTGCTGCTGTAAGTTAATATTCAAGTTTTTGTTTTATAGTTTGTTTTGTTCCTTCTCAACTTTCGCATTACTAATGAGCTTATGATATATTATTGTAATGTATTTATTATCATTGATGTATTGTACACTGTATATCCGTTTAAATGGAGCAAGTTTGTCAGCTCCTATTGCGATGCGGCTAATTTAAAATAAAAGTACGTTGCATTTGATTTTGATTTGACTTTGTCCTATTTTCAGCCATGCTCATTGAATGATGTGTAATTGTACAAATTTGTCGCATTTTAACATTTATTATTCCGGTATGTATTGTATTCTGGTAGATCTTTTATTAATGAACTACACGTTTTGTTTCTTGTATCAAATGTGTATTGCACACTTTATGCCGTATCGTGACACTGAAGAGGCCTTTGAGTCTCATTGAAGACACAAACTCTATCTACTGCGCCTTAAAATTTATTTGATTTTGAAAAACGTTGAACAGATTTTTACAACTTTGATAGCATAGCCTACATTCTTACTGCATTCTACTCGGGGATGCCATTGGACCAAAATAGAATGTCCCTAGATTTTAGGTATCTCAGCCAAAAATATCCCCAGATTGCGTTCTTTGATTAAAATACCAAAGCTTCCATTATAAAATGTGTAATTTTATACTAAATTTCCCAAGATATCTGAGGATTGTGTAAAGTATCAGATCCCTCAGTCGCTGAATTATCCCCAAATGTTGCGATATATCGCAAGGAGTGGTTTCATTGGTTCTACCAGTACCTAATTAAACTATCGCATCGCGAGAGTCTAGGCTTTTAAAGACTTCCTGGGTGTACCAAAAGATTTAATCAAACCGCTTGATGCAAAAACTGTATTCTGGACTGAGCTTCATAATTTTGTTTTTGGTAGATATTAATTTTGCAAATGCACAACATCGTGTGTGCGAGGCGATGTGGTTCAGATCAGTTTCTGAAGACGATATCACGATTTCAGTTTGACTTTTATATAGCGCTAGTGTGTGGTGTGTTGTCCCAACAACAACAACAACAACAACAACAACAACTAGTGTGGTGATGCAGTGGGCTCTGGGTGTTAGGCCGACTGTAGCGCCAAGGGCACTTTTAGGGCAATTTCACATGATTGGCTGGGGTATCATCTCTAAGTTTAATGAAACGAAGAACAATATAGATTTTTATTTTCATTTATATATCAATTATATTTATTCTGTTTAGAATTAATAACCAAAAGCAATATGGCACAATTGATTTGGCCTACACAGTTGGGGGCTATCCTACGAAAGAATCTAACATGGGAGTAATAGCGCTACGGTTAGGCTTTAGTGCGATGGGTTAGGGTTAGTTTAAGATTTGTTTATGGTTAGTTTACAAT
Organism: Chamaedrilus cognettii; assembly: GCA_034695025.1. NCBI lineage: Eukaryota > Metazoa > Annelida > Clitellata > Enchytraeida > Enchytraeidae > Chamaedrilus > Chamaedrilus cognettii. The sequence continues at coordinate 3,542 of JAQIWG010002942.1, read as the reverse complement.
CAATTTACAGTTAAATTAAGGTTTACGGCAGATTTTGATATGTTTTATTTGGCCATGTTAGGGTGTCTTTCATAAGATCGTGTTGCGTGTTGTCTTTATTGCAAAGCGTGCAGACAATTAGTAGGGCTATGTTATACAAAATAGGCCCCCCCCTCCCCTCAATATATTCTTGTTTGCGCTCCCTGGCTATACTAGCCTACAAAACGGTTACGTGTATGCCTGCCTGGTCTATTTGCTTCACACTCCTCCCGAGTCCTCTGTTTCACTCTGTTTCCCCTCTTCGTTTTCTTCTGTCATATTTACATTCGCATAAATTCCATTGCACACAGACTTGCCAATAGATCATCGGAATTCAATGATCGGATATCGGCATTTGTGGCTCAGAATCGTTTTTTGAGGAAACTTTTAAAGTATAAATTTGTAAAAAGGATGGTATCCGTTACCCCTAGTCAACTGAATTTATATAATGCTGGATCATTTGAATTGATGGGCTCGGTGTTGAGGGGATTGACTTTTGTGGTTATTCGTTGCTGGTTCTACCTCGGCCTCTATAATATACGCTGCTCTGACTAATAAAACGACGTTGAACTTCCTGGTAATTGAGTAAAATTGTGTTTAGCATGGTGGTACATGTCATGCAGGCTTGTAGAGCCCATATATCACATTAGTCCAACTCTGGTTTTTTCGTGATTAGTATTAACAATAAATGTATCTCTATTCCGTAAATGGTATGCTGATGATTTCGACGTCATGCCTTAGATGTGATGCCTTGAAAAGGTCCATATTTAGCAAGCCGTCTGTTGTTTTTAAGCCCTTCATCATAGCTTCTCTTAAGGTCTATTTCCACGGTGCATATTTTGCATGCAATTTTACATGCAATTTTGCATGCGATTTTGCGTGCAGTTTTGCATGCAACCATGTTAAGAAAATTACAATGTAAAATGTACTTAACTGGGTTTCATGCAAGCCGTGCATGCAACCCAGTTAAGGAAATCGTTGTCATGACAATGGACATTTTGCATTGTAATTTTCTTAACACGGATGCATGCAAAATTGCATGTAAAATTGCATGCAAAATATGCATCGTGGAAAGGAGTCCTTAGTTATAGTTATACGACGCTATAGAGTGGTGTCTATTTTTTATTGCGCGTTCAGTTATTCTTTAAGTTTTTACCCTATGAAGATCCTGAGCAAGCCTTGCGCCCTCGATCAACATGGCAGGCATTTAACTTGATGGTTGTACTCTTTGAACACTCGCAGTGCACTGTAGAGTGTAGACGCTATTGCTGAGTGCCGTTATAGTGGCTATCGGCGTCTATTCCACTCTCTGACTGATTTCAAGTGCGATTTTGCATAATATGACGTGACTGTACTTTCCAATGCAATTTTTTTACCGTTTTTAGTTTGCGTTGAGTTTAATGACTTTTATCAGCGATCGTCGTTTTCTTCCTGGATCCTTATCATTGATACGCTACTGGAATTGTCAATGTTTACAGTTTTAGCAGAAGTGGTGCATGTTGCGAGAAGGTATAGCGAATTGAAACTTTGAAATTGGTTGCAAATAAAAGTGTCTCGTACTTATGACGTATCATTGCGTCAATCAATGCATTTTCATTCATTTCTGCGTGCCGTAGGCCCCTGCTCTTGCTTCAACGCGATCAATAAATATTTATGCTTAATGTCCTATTAATCAATCAATATTGATTGTCTACTAGACCTATCTTTGATCTTCGATCCCTTTTCTATTGATGGTGAGCGGTTTTTCGGAGTTTAAGGACCGTGTGTAGTAACAAAGACTATTACAGTTGAAAGAACCGCTCCCTTTATTTAATCGCCTTTTATGGCTCGCCCGGAAAATTTTGAGCTGTAGACCAATTCTGTTTTTATCCCCGTCGGCATGCTGGAGTTAATATTTTCACTACGTCAGTTGTGACTTGTGAGTGATTTTTTTTTTTGCTGCTTATTTTCCACTCGACCGTTGGTACACAAATTTTACGTAGCAACTAACGTTTAAAACTTTATTTTGCCGCTACTGTTTTTAAAACGGGCATATTTTTGACAAGATGACTCACATTCGTCCGCAGATTTACAAATTAGTGTTAATGTAACTGCAGTTGTTGTATGCCAAATTGAAGACCAAGCTGATGACTTTTTAACAGTTATGGCGACGTTTCCAGTGTTTCAATTTTCATCGGGGCACGGTGTAGTTATTTCAGGGTCTCGTGTGCGTTGGTCTTGGTCTACACGCGTAGTACCAGGTTCAATGGGCGAGCACTTTTGACAGTTTCTCTTAGCCTATGACACAATAGGAAATTCAGTATTATGACAAGACTACTTGTATTTTGACGTGTGTTTACTAGGCAATGTGTGTACATGTATACTAGTGGGCCTGGTAAGCATTAATTAGATGTACTAGTAGCCTAATAAGCAATATACCTTTAGCCAGAGTTCAGTTTAGCCCGTACAAAAATACGAGTAGCGTTACGCCTGCTGCTTATAAAACTAGAATAGTGCACTCCTATGCCTTTTAAAAAGGAGCAGGCCTAGAGTAGGCCTACTCCACCATCGTCCATTTTTGCGAGTAATGCTACTCCTACTCATTTCAAAATCCGAGTAGTTCTAAAAAACGTCGTTTTTAGAGTACTATTCCTACTAAACTTATTCCTGCCTGTAGCTATTATATCTTATTAATTATGGCGCAACCATGCATGCGATGAGAGACTGAGATAGGCCTCAGTCCTTACAATTATTTAAAATACCACCCCGCAGAAATATTTTTTGAAGATAACTTTAATATCAAGTCTTGAGAGTTTGCTGACGGAGTTTAATTTTTCCCCCTTGCTCGCACTCTTGGTTCATAATCCTAGGGGAGGGGCGAGGAATTGCATTCTTTGGTCATAACCTTAGAGAGGGATTTTGATTGTTAGGGGGGGGGGGGTGTTCCCGAGATCCCTCGGCTTATAGTGTGAGCAGTGATCACACTGTCCTCGCTACAGAGAAGCTCCGATATTTAACTCGCTTATTCCCAAAAGAGTTCGATGTGGGGACCCTGTTTTAAGTGCGACCGTGTGATAGGTAATTTTTTGTCGCCTAAGCATTTAACGCCGATCCTTAAAGCTCGTCCTTTGGCGTGCTGACGTGTACAATGTCATGCACTGTCAGTTCCTAATTAGGTCCATCTTTAATAGGCTAATTAAACACGTACATTCGTATAATTTTATTGGCCGTACGCGCGGATGGCTCTTCGGCTAAGTGCATATATTATAATACCAAATTTAATAGCGATAGTCTATAATTAATTAGCGAAGTCGCGTGGATGCCCGAAAATGAGAGGTCTATCTGTAGTGTACCGTACTCAATTCAGCGAATAGGGTACACAATGTCAGCTATGCGCAATCAAATTCGCATGTGGAATATTATCGTAGCTGGTCGCCTTAGCGGAGGTTTTCTGGAGTTTCTTTTTTGTCTTTAATTTGAACGACTGAAGTGAACTTGAAAAAGTTGATGGATCGATCGATCGTAAAACTTCCCTCCGCCGGCTC
>JAQIWG010002941.1:0-19062 GCA_034695025.1 Chamaedrilus cognettii | reverse complement strand
CTTTTAACGCACCAAGAATATGTCATGCAAACGGAGATGGAAAAACATCATTTGCTTGAATCGTAGGTGCGGGAGATTGAAGGCCTCCTGAAGGTCAGAAGTACATGCACAATTGCACATCTTCATTCGTATGCGTATATAAAATTAGAACAAACCTGAGCGGCAAATCAACGTTTCTTTACAACATTTTAACTTTCAACTCCGCTCTAATTGATCATTGTTAAGTGTCCACCTACAAGTAGGGCCTACTGCCGCATAGCTTAGACGCTCTACCGCGGACTGCCTGTGAAGGCTGTGTTCCAGCTGGACGCAAATTGATGCAGTTAGTCTGCAGTTTCGTTTCACTCGCGATCTTCCTTCTTTGGGAAGAAGCTCGTGGCCGCACTACTCCGGGATTAGCCGCCAAGAATCAGGCTTAGGCGTTAATTTACACCCTTTGCCGCGATCTTGGACCCTAATCACACAAAATCTGCGCAGTGCTTTGCGCTATTTCGGTGTGTTTTTCACGTCTAAATATACAATTGGGGAGTCAGCGCCTGTTGTCTGTTTTTTGGGGGGGGGGGGGGAGGGCATGGAGGCAGCTGCCCCCCCCAAGCCGAAAACATAGAGTGTCAAGCTAGTTTGCTGTGACATTGCTTAGTAGGTCCAGTAGAAGTAGATGAGTCGCCTGTGCCTATACGTCCTTGCGATTGGATGTAGACCATTCCTGACGTCGATGGACAGGCTAGCTAACAGAAAGACATCGAGAGAGCCGACAGTTGTTTGTCTGTTAATGTTTGGCGCTGCCAGCTGCAATACACGTACGTCTTGCGCAGAGTATTTGGATTATTTGTAGCTCCTATGCAATGGGGATGAATTCACCCCAGTTGAATGTTGAATACCCTCCCCCATTCAATGGCGGCAGCGGAAACAAATCAATGGGGGGTAAATTGGATTATTTGGCACCTAAACTTTAATAAACGCTCCATGCGCATTTTTTTTAAATATTGCGTTATTGACATTGGCTCTAACCGAGATTAGTTGTCTTACAATAGGAGTCATATGAATGCAATACGGCATAGATTTTAAAAGTTTGCATAAAATTAAAGCACGCGCTACCATTTCTGTAGACCGCCCCATTTAAAAAACTCCGAAAATGTTTGTATGTGGAAGAAGAAAATCATGGAAAGAAGAATACAACTTGGAAGGACGTCGCATTACCGTCGTTGACGCGCTGACGCGGGCCGTAACATAAACCGCAGTCGGGCATGGACTAACTGCCGTCACTAGACGAGCGATAACGACACGGGCACAAACACGCATACACAAGCAGAGACAAGGAGAGATACAACGAGAAATGCATAAACAGAGACAGAACCAGCAATAAAAACCTCGAAAATACCTCTATCTCTCTATAACTCGATAAGCCAAGGGCGCGATAAGGTCATGATGACCTACATGTAAACAGAGTATAGTCAAGTTCGATGCGAGTTATCTCTATAGCTCATAGATAAAAACAAATTGGAGCAAATTTGATCGTGGATGATTCACACTGAATTTGGTGGAAATGTTCTAGATTTGGGCGGATTTTATTTGGGACGCGCAATTATTAATATCTACGACATTTGTCAATGCATCGAACGATGAACATGGCCAAGTGGGCCAACCTATCTGGGTCGAAAGTACCAAAAGCAATGGCTGCATACATTCTGAGCTTCTCGTTGCTTTGAAATTAGGGATTAGCACCGGCAGACCGTAGAATTAATAAAGTATCATAATGATCGCCAGATTCTTGAGAATTCGTCGCATAAGCATGCGGTCGAAGAGTTGTCTGGAGGTGCGATTTTTATGGACGAACGAGTCCAATGAGAGAAGAGATGAATAGACGGATGAGAGCAGAGAAAGAAAGCCTCAAGTATGATATTAGTGTCGATGAGGCAACAGGAAGAGAATGAAAGCCTGAAGTATGATCCTGGTGCGGATGAGGCGGTTGTCGCTACTTTATATCCCATCGGTGCCTGGTCGAGTGAATTGATGAACGGGTTGTCTTCCCACGCATTTGAAGGAACGATAACAATCATTATCATCCTATTGAGGAGTTCATTAGCCGCTCGGTTAAACTTGATTGCGTGCTGAGATTTAGCACAACGCAACCAGTGGTAATTATTGTCAGCCACGCAACCAATAGACCTCTTGCTGTCAGCGACGCACTCAATAACCAATGACCTTCTCCTCCCGACGCCTTAAGCACAAAGCCAAATGCGTGGGACCACAATTATTGACAAGTTATCACTATGTATTCAACAGTCTGATTTGCATTTGACCTGCCGCCATTTAGACTATAGAATCTACTAACAATCTTTAATTTTTTCGTGTAATTGAAGTTAGGAATAGCTTACCTTCGCCTATGTTAATATATTGTACCTCGGCTGACAGTTTTCGTCGTTGGCACGCGAAGATGGTTTCTGATCCCTTAAATTAGTTGAGCGTGACACTGAATGTAACAGCCTATAATTGGCTAGCCTACATGCATCTCCTTTTATTGTTACCTGTATTTGCTTTTTTAATTTGGTTACATAATAAGTGTTGGGACTGAAATAGAAATGATGTTGATGGTGATGGTGAAATAAGCCCACGTGTTCATTATTTCTCGATGTACCGCAGATGATCAAGGTCCTTGCCGTGGTGGTGGTGTTGTTTGGCCTGTGCTGGCTGCCCCTCCACACATTCACCCTAGTCCTAGACTTCAGCGCGTCACGCCCCACGCTGCGAAAGCTCGCCACTCAGTCCTTCTACGTCGTCTTTTACTGCTGCGTGCACTGGCTCGCCATGGCAAACAGCTTCGTCAACCCCATCGTCTACAGCGTCCTCAACGACGTCTTCAGGGTACGAACGAACAGAGAGTTGTTGTACGCATCGAATGCTGTTTCTTTCTTTTTGTTTTTTAGTAGTTTAGGACCTTATGTAGCACAAAGCCGACGTGTATATACAGTCCGGTTCTGTGCATGCAAGGGAGCCAGCACAAAATCGCTTCCCCCTATTTCGTCGCCTTTTACGACTCGCCCGGGGAGCTCTGGGCTGCAAGCCAATTCGTTTTTCCGCGGTTTGCAACGGGTATCCAATACGTTGAAGCATGGAGTTTTGCTGGATTTAGTTTTCGCGCTTCTGAGGACTCCGCGTTAGATACAGGTATACAGCTTCAGCTTCTGAAGCTTTATTTTCGCGCATGTTGCCTAATTTTCTCATTGCGGCCACGACCGCTGTGCGACCGCACCAATTCTTAATGGCCCTTGGCAATACACGCTAAAGGTCACACAGATTTTCAGCGGCCTTATTCACCTCCCCCCCCCCCTTGCAGTTGGACACTCAAATCTTGCTTGACTGTCGTGATGCGGAGGACACTTTTTCCTGCCACAAATAATCGCCCCGACACCGCTCCGTCTCGCCATGCGACGCGCGCGCTCTCAGAATTTCCAACATCCGACAGGAGCGATTCGTGTGAGAGCATCCAGAGGCGGCGTTCCGGGGGGGGGGGCTAAGCGGGTCATAGCCCCCCCCCTCCAACACAGAAATTTAGCCCCTCCATTAGCCCCCCCCCCACTTTTCTTTTTTAGGTGCCTCCTTCTTTAAGTGACCCGTGGTATGATTTTTACAACCTGTAGCAAGCGAGTTAGCCCCCCCGCCAACTGAAAATTAGCCCTCCAACTTTTTGAGATTGCATTGGAAAAAAATCCATCGAGTATGGCATTAGAATGCCAAAAGTTTTCGTCAGCATCCCCCCCCCCGCTCGCGACTTAAGTTCGGAGACGAAAAATGCCGCGTAGATCAAGTTATCTCCCCACTTTTTTCTTTGTCCCCTCTTTGCCCCCCCCCCAAAAAAAAACAATTCCAGGCGCCGCTCCTGACTCCGCGTCGCCCATTCGACGAATTGCAACCGGGGCTTGCAGCAGCGGATTAGAAGTGATTTTGGATAAAATAATTTAGTTGGGGGTAGGCGGTCAACGGTCTGTCTGGATTCAAGGATAAATTGTTCCATTTTTATAGTTTGACAAATGTTTGAGGTTTGGTTTAGGTTATTGACATGATGCCCCAGCTGAGTCAAAAATAGACCCTCGAGAGTAATATCCTCGCGAAAGTGTATGGCTAGGAAACAAATCAATCGTAGATTATGGTCGATTCTTTTCCATTTAAATTTTATCTTGAAGTGGGAAGGTGGAGGGTTCAACCCCCCAACCCCCTCGGTACTGCGAGTCCTGTTGCAATCAAGTAGACTGCAATCACGGATTGCGATCGTAATCCGAGATCGTGACTTACAGAAAAGAGCGTCGGGGATAAACAATCCTACGCGACTTATGTGAGCCAGAGCCATGATACTTGCGGATAACAGAGCGCAGGAACATTCTCATTATCTGAAGGGCGAAAGTAAGTTTTATCTATTCAGGCGCGGCTGCCTAGTGGTGAAAACGATACAACTTCAGCTAAAGCCAAAAATTGTCCCACTTTAATATCAACAACTACGTCTGTAATAAACCAACTCCTTGCCTGATAATTATTAACCGCTACTTTCAGAATTGATGTTTGGACACGAGAGAAGAGAGCTTTAAAGGCTAAGGGCGATAATGACCTTGATATAACATTAAATGCTTTTAATTTGGCTCAATGGATTAATTTATTAAAGTAGCTCCTGTTTGTGTCTTTATTTGACAACTTGACAGTATTTCAATTCTGCATTTCAATGTATTTTCAGGCTTCATTGATTGATTTTCATATGACTTTCGTATCGATACTCCATTTAGAATTTTGCATCGTTTAAAAAGTTTATCTTAAATTAATTTATTGTATTTATAAATCGAACGCAGTCAATCAGTTTCTCTAGTATTTTCACTTCTGCCAGGACGACCTCAAAAGCCTGTTGCGCTGTCGCGGCTTTCCTCCCAAACAGCGCACCTCAGTCTCCGGTCGTAACCTGAACGCCCTTCGCTCGGGGGAGGCAGACCTAGCCACGGTGGTCCACCTGCTGACCCAGCGGAGCGCAGGGGGGGGCGGGGGCTCCAAGAGCCCCGTGGACCCCTTGGGGGCCGGGGGGGTGGCTGCAGCAGCAGAGACCAGCAGCCTGATTTGCTTGTTTGGGCTGGCCTACCGTCATCATCGTCATACGAGCATTAACCTGTCAGAGGCGGAGAAATAGAGAGACCAGTGATAGGCTACTCTTGAATCAAGACAGAATATTCATAGATTCTAAGTTTATCGGCAAAAAAGATCCCTAGATTGCATTTTTTATTAGTAATATCCCCAGCTCCCATTACCAAATGCGCCATTTAAAAAACCTGATGTCCGAGGATTGTTTGTGATTTCGTGATTGTTTTGTCGTTGCGTTTTCTGCGATTTGACAGACTGAGGAAGAAGACATCGACTGTTGGACTGTTGTCTTGTTAAAAGCGAGTCCTGCACTAGACCGCGATACTATCGGTAATTTGAAATAATGCCAAGATAGGCTGCAAGTGATGAGATTTTTGAAAGTCTATGCTTGCAGCTAAATAATGATATGCTGCAGATCGCATTGTAATGGCCAGGGCTGTAGTCGCGGTCATACGGGGGTATACGCCGTATGATCACTTCTTTAATTTGTTAAAAACGTATGACCACTATTTTTAAAATAGTAGCAATTTCTTTTATAGTAGGGGGGGCGGGAGGGGGGGGGGGGTAGGGGACAAACAAGGACACTGAGTCGTATGACCACTACTTTTTTTTTACCACTGCACCACTGATATTCGTATATGTCAAGCACAGATTCCTGTCTACAGAAGTCGACGTGTGCCACTGTAGCCCGTAAGGAGATTCATGTGGGATGACTAGTGTAGCCTTTCGTAGGCTACTGACGTACAGCGTATGCAGTTAAACTCGAAGCATATCGGCCGTTTGTTACAGCCCATGCCCATGCGGTTAGCTATTACCAACCTCTTCAGATTCTTACTTGCTTGGCTCTACAGGCCTATATCTAGACAGGCCAATGTATCCTGATTGACAGACACAGCCAAGTAATAAAGTATGCAGATCTAGCCGATGTAGATTTACAGCGGATAAATGAGTACGCAGGCTATGGCCAACTTGGGCTTACAAGCTCTCCCTTAAGGTTGTCGATTTCAGTTATTGAAATGGTTCGACCCTCCCCCCCCCCCTTGGATTGACGCCTGCAGGGAATGCTGTTAATGAATTTTATTTGAAGTTTTTACTGTCGGCTTTCTAGTTTGAATGAATTGGAATGCCGACAACACTCACATAAAATAGCAAGTCTAGATCTATTATTTATGCGAAGGCTTCACAGAACAAGATGGGGTACAATTGAGTTAAAAGCAGAGACTATATGCCACGAGTGTTTGTCGCCAAATTGCCTTTTTTCAAAGGAATGCATTGATGCGCGTGTGGTCTACGAGGCTTAATGTCGTATGGCATACCGAGTATGATCCATATAGCTACTGACGCTTGTAGCCTATACACGGATAGGCTTACAGTAGGCCACGGGCCAACAGCTACAAGAGCGTACTAAAGTCGACAGGCTAGAGTGCCAGACGTCGTAGACGAACTTGCGGATATCCAAAGTTACATTGAGTGAATTGTAGTGTGAATTGTGTGACGGGTAGATTAACTAGGGCTGTAGGCTACAGCACTGTTGGACCACTGTAGGCTATTTGTAATATGGCCTTTCTGTAGGTTATAAATAATCGTGTCACTAGGCCTGGGACACAGCGGCTCTACATGTAATTAAGTAGGCTAAGTTGCTTAATTAGCCATCTTAATTATCGACGTAGCTAATTACATATTAGATGGAAAGCAGCGCTGCATGCGCTTAAGCGCAGTTTACACTGTATTATGAAGATTATACCTTTGTAGGTAACAGGAGAGTCTAGCATAAAGGTATAAAATGCATACATGTAGGCCCATAAAAGAGTTGCTGGTGTAGGCCTAGGCGTCCATAGGCTACTGTTTTATAATCGTTCAGGTTACATTTATCAAAGACTTCGGGTTTGCAAAAGTCAAATAGCCCAACTGTGCAATGATAGGATTTCAATAGATCGACTCCATCGCTGTGTGTGTCTTTGGATAGCCTGTAATTATTTATCGTTTGGATACTCGTTAGCCTGTAGGCTATATAATAAATTATTGTCTCCTTATAAATTACGCTACTTCAACTTTTAGGCCATCGGTCAAAAATTTAACCATTGTCGTAACCCCTAGTTTGATTTTTTAGTTAAAATGCATTTTGCGACTTTGCGACTTTGCGACCCCTAGTCGGATTTTTTAGTTGAAATGCATTTTGCGACTTTGCGACTTTGCGACCCCTAGTCGGATATTTTAGTTTAATGCATTAGCAAGATGGCGCCATTTTGAAAAATTGCTGTTCTGCTAGATAAACACCTTCAACATGGCGGACGAGCGACTTGAAATTAAAGAGAACGATTCCAACTTTATGATCTTCACCGATCTCTCCGACCAAGATGACGTCACCAGTGACAGCGACTGCGTATACACCAGACCTCTCCTTCTGGACCAGACTAATTCCTCACACAAGCACTCAAACGGAAATAAATCTACGCTACTCACGTCACAGTTTGCAACCGTGACGTCACACGACTCGAACAACACTACGACGTCAGCCGTGCGTACACCTGACGTCACGAAAAAGCGCGTTTCGAACAACCCCAGCGTACGCTGGCAAGATCAGACAAATGCGCCCAGATGTGGAAGAAACTGTGAAAACATATCGGAGCGCGGGTTTCAGTTAACGTTTCTTGCCGTCCTTTTCCTGGTCGTCATATCCTTCCCGCCTCACATTCCCGACGTGGCAATGACTGGGTCTCTCCCTATTAGCAGCAGCTACAACGCGTACGTTTGTTATATCGCGTCCACGATGGCGTCGGCCATCACGGCACCGGCGGTTTTAGCAGCGCTCGGATTCAAACCGACCCTTGTCGTGGGCTGTGTAGGAGCATCCTTGATGTCGTTGTCGCGATGTTTTGACTCCCCCTACCTGCTCATTCCCGGAGCGGTACTTGGTGGTTTAACCATGGGATCTATGCTAGTGGCTATCTGGGTCGAATCCATGACCTATATTGAACTAAACAGCGACGACTTGGAGTCTGTCGGTTTGACCAAAGCGCGAATGGTAGCGGGGATTTTGATGGCAAGCGGCCTCAACTGTTTGTGCTTGTTAGGTGCTCCAGCTTTGACGATCGTCATGGAACTATTGCTGTTGGGTTATAGAACGCCGCAGACAAAGGACTTCATTCAATTCACGACAGAATTCACGACAGAACCCACCCTTGGATTCTCTAATGCTACGTTTTTTGCTAGTGATAATTACAGCGATACAGCGGGGATGTTCGTGAATCATTATCAGAATAGTTCGGAGGAGATTTCACGCGATCAAACGCATTCGCTTGATTCGGCTGCAGGTGTGATTATTCAACGACCGTTCAAATCTCACTGCGGAAATAGATTCTGGCTTGATACAACGAGATCTGAGCTTCGAGCTGTTCTGCTAATTTACGACGTTGTGCGGAACGCAAACGACACTCTTCGAAAACCAGAAATCGCAAAGGAAAGTTCGTACAGCACTAGCGCCGTGGCGCTGTCCGCGTGCTTGCTGCTGTGTTCACTGGGAGCGCTGTTGTTGGCCGCAGTAGTGTTGGACAGTACGACGCCTAGCGAGAGCGAACAATTGGAGACGGATGGACATTCGACAGAGGGAGTGAGGTGGCGGAGAAGGACTTTCGTTGAGGATCTGAAACGATTAGCGAGTCCGGAAGTGTTGTTGTTGTCCGTCGCAGCACTGGGTACTGGAGCGCAGCAGCTTTTTGTCTACTGGGTCTTCATTCAGGTTTGTCAAACCGTGATCAGGTTATATCATGGATGGCATACATTTTCTTGTGGATGTGAGGTTTCTTGTGGACAAACTTTTCTTGTGGATGTGATGTTCTTCGTGGATGACAGAAAGAGAAGAATTTTTTGACATCGTAGCTAATGGAAAAAGGTTTCGCTACCTCCGTCCCCGTAGAGAATGGAGAGTAGTTGTGAGTCTCCCTAATTTTAAAAATTCTTCAACAATGTTATTTAATAAAAGATAATGATTTAATTGTTGGTTAAGCATGTAACCCAAATTGCTTACATCAAAAATTCATTGTGTCATATTGCTTTCAGATAGTAACAAATAACATATTGTTATATGAACCAATATTGGGAGCGTTGCGGCTCTGTAACTGTGTCTATGGCCAAAAATAATTTGAGTCTGGATAGCCGTTACTGAAATGAATCGTTTGTTATCACATCTGAAGTAATCTGCTCTCATTGCTACTAACAGGCTTATGCTGTCTGTCCATTCGACGCTCACGAATCCGCCTTGCTTCTGCTCTCCATGACGTCACTCGCCCTACTTCTCTGCCCCGCCATTGGCTGCGCCTGGCGTCACGTGGGTCGCTTCAGGCCAATGATACCTCTGCTCTGTCTGGTGATCGTCTTGGTGATAGTTCTTATGGCTGTGGATGCGCCCCTGGGGCTGGGAGCCGTGTACGCTGTGGGCTGTGTGTGGAGCCTGTGCGACAGCGCGCTGCAGATTACGCTCAGCGGTGAGAAACTAATATGACATTAGAACAAGTTTTGATGAAACAAGTTTTAATGAAACAAGTTTTAAGGAAGCAAGTTTTAATGAAACAAGTTTTACTGAAACAAGTTTTAATGAAACAAGTTTTTATTAAGACCTGAAAACAATGGTGTTCTTGGTTCATTTTGCAGTTTAGGTTCTTTTGTAAGATTTAAGTAGATGAAATATATGTATTTAAAAAAAAAAAAAATTTCTATATGGGTCTATACTTGTATTCTTAAAAAACTAATATATGTCTGCAGTATTCGAAAGGACCCAGTATGAATGAATATCGCCTTTCTTTTTAAAATGTAAGAATTGTAATTGTTATCGCTGTTATTTGTGCATGATTCTGAGATAACTGAACCTCATAGCAATAATGTTTTCTTAATTTCGCGCTACGGCAGGACTCGTGGCACTGAAGTTCTCCGACGCCCCAGTCCTCTCCTACTCAGTCTACTGCGCCAGCCAAGGGGCGGGTCAGCTCCTCATAGCCCTGCTGCACCTCCTAGGCCTCCCCCTTCCAGCCATCCTTCTCACCCTGCTCATAACCCTCCTAGCATCCACTGCCTGCTACGTATCCCTAGAGATCCGTCTCCTATTGATCGAACGTGACGTCATGCGTGACGTCACGCGATGTCGCCTGAGAGTCAAGGCCGATGCGTTTGAAGAGATCACGTGGTTGCCTAAGTTGGATCCAGCCAATCAGAGGCCGGAACGGGTTGGAGGGATGTGTGGGTATAGGGCCGTGCCGGCCATGGCTCCTAGTGGGGGATATAGTTTTAGCGGAGGACCAAGGCTGAAGTGATAGACTATACAAAGCATGAAACCTTGACTCATTAAACTATAGCAAAAAGAAATTAAAATACAAGTAATTTAATTACTGATTGAAATACTTTCCAAGTATTTGTTACTTGCATTTTAATTACCTATGAGAAATGTATTTTTAAAATAGTTAAAGAAAATATTTAGTGCTAAGGTACATAAAAAAAAGTTCAAAAGACTTCAGGCCAAGAACCAACTAATTTGACTTAGAAATTTAAGTGTCCTATAGAGTTGCTATCCACATAGAGATATGCTTTAAAAAATCATGTTTAGTCTGTAAATTTTCCTTAAAATACACCCTGCAAGCAACAAGACCCAGTTTTCGATGTGAATCATTATGGAAGGCGCGTCACTTCATGCAAAGTGACGCACCTTTTGCACGCAATGCGCGTCCCAGAGGGACCAGGCCTACCTCAAATAGAACATACACCGGCACCAATCAAATTAGCGAAGAATATAGGAGCGCTACTGGCGCGATGAACTACAGGCCTACCCAGAACAATTCATCAACCTCTTTCATCCCAATCCCGATTAGGAGAATGATCGATGATGAGGTCATCCTATACAATACTATACATGCCGTCACTTTCGACCGATAACAGATTTATAATTATCAAGCGTATAGGTTGTACACACAGAAGCGTAGACGTACCAAGATCGTATTTTGTTCCATATTTGAGTTTCAATGCCCTTTGCCACTTTTGCCACTTTTGCCACTCTTGCCACTCTTGCAAAAGTGACAAAATTTGTTTTATATAATTTTTGACGCATGACATACGGCATAATTATGAAGGCCCTTCGTTATTTTTGAGCCTAAGCTGCATAATGTAGATGTAACGTAAAGTTACGTTATTCCAACGAAAGTGGTGTTGGTGGGTAGACTTTGATATTAAATCTTTATTTTTATGATCGGATGCCCTTCTTGTCGCCAACCAAGGTCAATGGGCCCAAATGTACTCATTTTCACAAAGTCGTATTAGGAATGTTAACCAATTTTTAGGGCTGCATACATAGGCTTATGGGGGAGAAGGGTTGTGGACACATTTTGAGAGAATCTGTCCCTCCTCCCCAACCCGAAGTGGCGACGAACCTGCTTAAATCAACCGGTCACTGTGGTCAGCTATCAATAATTGGGGAGTCGGTCGGCAATTATTGACGCTGGTCACTCTATCGCAGCCATCGTCTATCTCACTCTCTCACTCCCGTTGGATGCAAACAGAGTCGGATTTGCCAGAAGGGGGGGTGGAGGGTTTCACCCCCCCTCCCCCCAAATAAAATCCATATCCCTCCTGGCCACTGTTAAAGAAAATTCCAGGGGGTCGGTTTGCGACCCCCAATGATATCTCAACCCCCCACCCTGAACCCCCCCTGGTGAAATATGTGATATAATACGTATAGAAAATGCGTAATTGTGAATCTGACACCCCTGAGTTAGTAAGTTAATGTCTTAAACAATGAAAAGGACGAAGCTATAAGCTTTTCTTTTAATAATTGGAGATCGATCTTGAATGATGAATTTTGGTTGCGATAGGGAACCTAGGCTACTTCGTTCCAGCGAATACTAATATTAACCATCCTGGCTGTTTAAAAAATTCGTCCCCAACCCCCCCCTCCGCCCCCCTCGTGAGTTCCGGTGGTGAAAATCATGACCCTCCCTTATGATTTTGTCACAAATCCCACCCTGTGCCAGCAGTACCGCGCTCGATCAACAGAGGGATACGGCTCCCGGTCAGCCTGCACTGGCTCCTAGTCCGACCGTTTTCATGGTCTATATCGGGGAAATATTGGATGGGGAGAGAATTTCGGCTCCCAAAATACACTCGGAGCAAAAATAAGCGCAGGCAAAAGAATTGACGGTTAGACAATGAAGCAAACTTGATGGTGGCAAAAACCCTTCATTGGGCAATGCATGGCTAGACCTACTGTGGCGGCCGACAAGAAACATTTGAAAGACAAGAAAGCCGCGCCAGATGCTAAATGTTAGTATTATTATTAAAAGTATACCCTGAAAAGATTAAATAATCGCTGAAAATGGTTGGGCAAAGTTTCCCCGGTTTGCCCCCATTTTTGGAACATTTCGTCGCTCTTTATGAGCAGCACTGCATGGCGGCAGAACAAACATCGCCGGAGTCATTTCTCTCCTAGATATGGAAATGGAGCAAGGGGCTATTACAGCGAACAATCATTGGCAGCAATATTAACCGGCGCGTTTTGGAAACAAATCGGCCTACAGTAACTGGCACTGAATTAAGTCAGAGACAAACAAGGTGACCTATTTACAGTTTGCTTAAGAGTTGATATAGCTCGGCTACTAAAACACTCAAAATAATTAATAACAAGTAGGCCCAATAAGGCTGTAGACTATTGGATAAAGTTGCTGGCAGTGCAAAATAATTACGTTTCAAATAATAAAACTGTAGTTTTCAAATAATCCACTGTAGCCTTGTCTAACGCACGTGCATGCAGATCTACGCTCTGTTGGCGAAGGGCGTGACAACCAATTCTTAAATTCAGGTTGGCTACCGTAGAGAAAGTTAGAAGGATACTAATGAAAAAAGAGATCACCTGCTAAAACATCATTTTCTATTGAACAAAGTTTAAATGTCAAATATATAGCCTCGGCAAAATCTTACAACGTTTGAAATTATGCCCTCACTTACGCGTATATGTTTTACTAGGCTTCTTCCTCGGTGAATTAAATTTCCTAAGAGTCGGCAATAATAATTATTACAATGGGTGCTGATGTAAACTGACACATTGTCTCAAGCAATGGGGCTTAAACCAGATACAAAACCTACAGCACAATAGCACATTAAGGCTTAACGCAGTGTTGAACTTAAACGTCACAGGCGTTAACACGATTCACGTGACACTTGCTACTCGACACCGAACTGCTATCCTTCAAATCCCTCTTACCAATCGTCGCCAACAAACCCCGCTTGACTCCCACAAAAAAATCCACCGAGGCATGGCGAAAATCTCGCATAGCCCACGCGTACAGCGCCGGGTTCCACACAGAATTGAGATGAGACAGAACTATGGAACAGTCTATGAGCTGTTGCGGTATTTCGCAGCGAGGACAGAAGCAGCAGATAGTATTGATGGTGTAGAGAGGAAGCCAGGACACGACGAAAAAAACGACTATGACGGCAATGTTTTTGGCGGCCTTTGTTTCGGCGGATTTCTGGAGGAGTGCGGCTGTGGCTGTGCCGCTGAAGCCTGCGTGTGTGGGGGCGTGGGTGTGGCTCTGGAACTGTAGGCTCATCAGGCCGACCTGCGCGCAGAACGACACGCTTCGTATTATGTATAATTAAATTTATTTTAAATATGGCTTTTAAGTAGGCTTTCATTGACAAGAATGCTGATTAAACAGTCGTCCTATATAATAAAGAACATCATTTCACCTCACTAGACTAAAAAAATAAAAATTGATGGGATAAATGCGCATTTTTCACTGAAAAACCCTGACTTGTCCTATATCTACTAGTCGAAAACGATCTTTTCATATACTCGCCGATTTACTATGTAAAGAACACATTTTTATCGAGCGACCGAAAAAACACATTTTGCGCCTTTTTGACGATAATACCACAAAGAGCATATGGGGTCTCAAAAATGCTCAAATTTGATCGAAAAAGCATATGAGTGGCTTGTGCTGCGCTGGTCATTGCTGAAGAGCTGATATAGCTCGGCTACTAAAACACTCAAAATAATTAATAACAAGTAGGCCTACTGCACACGGCTCTTACACCCAAACACCACACTAAGCATCCGCGAGGTCCAACATGTAAGTAGGAACTTCAATTCCTGAAATTTTTCGTAGAAGCAAAGTTAGGCTGGCCAAACTAAATTCCAACTGTCTGCGACGCTTGCTTTGGTGCTAGAGCCTTATGCAGCATAAGTCACGGCGGCTGACACTGGCGCCAATGATTTCCATTCCTGCTTTCATCCAATAGTTTTTCGCCATACGCACACAATTTAATTCCTTCAATTCGAGGTTCGGATTCAGATCAGACGGAGAAATCCTCGTGGTCCCAGGGCTGACGTTCATTCTATGCTAACGCTGATATATTGGGCCGAGGCGTTCCCTTGAGGGTTGACTGAGTGTTGAATCAAGTTGTGTAATGTTTCCCTCAAGAGAATAACTGAGGACGCTTGATGAAAGACTACCGTGGGATGCCATTATAACAAGCTGCTTGATCCTTTGACGTATGGGCTGCTCCAAATTCAATTACGGCCTACAAGGAGGACTCTGATGTTTTTTAGTTGTCCTTTAATGAATTTTCTTGCTAGATGCGTAAAACCTTGAGCAACGAGAATTTTTTGAGAGACCGGGTGTAAATCTCGGCGCAAAAATGGTGTAAACGTAGAGCTTCAGCAGTCTTCACTATAAGACATGCATCTACATCCGTGTAAAAACATGGACGCTTGCAGGATAGACGCCAAAAACGGTGGACAGGAACAAACACCTTACTCCATAAACAAGTTGTTTTTGAGTAAGTTGTAGTCAGGATCCGAAAATTCAGCTGAAGACGCACGTGAAGCAAATTAAATAAACTATTTTTGATTGCAAATACGACAGTAGTTGTGACAAGTCACCGAATCACGTTTATAATAAATTTTAACACTTGAATTTTATCGTGGAAGGCTACGGATTGGGATGATAGACGACCTGCTTGGGAAGGAATCGTACGCAGAGATGAAGAGAAGGGCCAAAGATCGGATAAGGTGGACGGTTTGGACACCAAAGACCTGCCGTGTGGCAGAACACTGAAGAAGAAGAGAAGAATTTCATCAGAAACTTATCAAATTTTCTCCATTATAAGTTTAAAATCATAATCGTAAGCTTATGTATGAGCCTTCTGTAGGTTATGGCTACAGGCAAATTAATGAACGAATATTTGTAGGACAATATACTCATTGACAGCCCCTGCAAGCCGGAAACAAAGAATTGGCCTGCAGCCCAGAGCTCCACGGGCGAGTCGTAAAGGGGACTAAATAAGGGGGAGCTGTTCTGTGCAGGCTCCCTTGCACAGCAGAACCGGACTGTATGTAGTCTTTGTCTGCGTTATAGTGACGGTTCCTAAACAACAAAAACAAAAAAAACGCATTGACCTGTTTTTGTACGACGCGGTAGATGACGGCGTAGACGGTCGCCATGAAGGCCAGTGGCGCCACCATGGTGGCGAAGAAGAGAAAGGAGAGATAGCGCAGGTCCATGACCTCCATAAAGAAGCAACGCGGCTCGGGGGGCTGGCCCTTGTTCCACCCCGCACTAGGGAGCAGCCCTATCGCTCCCGCCAGGCACCAGCACCTGCGTGCAATAACACTGTGTACACCGTGATAAAAAAAAACAAGACTCTAAACACACGGATATAACTCTGTCAAATGTTAATCGATTTTTTCCAAGTTGCAGCTACTTGTTTGGCGTCTTGTTTTTAAATCATGATATATGATGCATGTATGTCTATTATAGTGTATTTAGCATGATAATCTATGCACGATCTAGCCTACAAGGGAAACAACATTTATATTTACAAACAAATACCAACACTACAACGGTATATCAATATTGCTGAGTCCGAAGTAGTTAAATTAAATCAACGATAAGTCCTGCAAAGCAGTGTATCAACGGCTACCGTAGTCCTAGAGCCGAGCATATTTTAAGGACGTTTCACAACTGCACACTTGTCGTAAAATACGCGTGTTCAGCTAATTTCCTACACTCATGATGTCAAATTTGAGATCTACAACTGCGCAATACAATTACGTCCTCTGTCCTGTTACTCTATAAGCATCTTACGTTAATTGTGGTCTTAAGACGTTTTAAGGTAGGCCTTGGGAAAATCATACAGTTTGTCTCTCTCCCTCTCTCTCTCTCCCTCTCTCTCTCTCCCTCCCTCTCTCTCCCTCTCTCTCTGCGTTTAGTGGCCGCATTCCCTTTTTACTTTCACCTCTCTTTTCTTTTTACATTCCCTTTTCCCTTTAAACTTTATGCGTGGAGGGCAACGCACAGACCACTCCCTCTTCTTTAGCCGCCTTTTACAACTCGTCCGGGAAGGTCTGGGCTGCAAGCCAATTATTTGTTCCCCAGCGTGCAGGGGTATACAAAAAAGCCTCTGCTTACCCTACGATGACCCCGCTGGCCCTTCTCTCGGTCATCTCCCCCTCGTACGTGAGGGGGTAGACGATCGCCCAGAACCTGTCCACGGTGATGGCGACCAGGGACAGGATGGACCCGGTGCAGAGCAGCAGCAACACGGAGTGCATGAGTACACACAGATGGAAGTTGCGCGGGAGTCCCACGGACGTGGAGAGGGCCGAAGGGATGCCTACCAGGCCGACCAGGAGGTCGGCGGCCGCCAGGGATATCACGTAGTAGTTGGTCACCTGCAGACACGCCAAGAAGTTTATTCAACAATATTGATAACTCATAGATTGATCATATTATTTGTAGAATTATCTTGTGGCATCATCGATGGTTCAACATAGACCAATGCTTTAACTGTTCATTGAATTCATATTTATTGTGTAGTGTGTTATTATGTTGCTTCTGCCGTAAGGTGAATAAAGTTCTATATATTTGCTGACACAGCGAAAAGGGACAAAATCAGAAAAAACCACGGAGTGGTGGTTTTGAGAGTCTAAGGACCATTTTCAGTACCGGTAACGAAGACTATTACAGCCCAGTCTGTGCGGAGGGGCATTCACAGAACCGCTTCCCCTTCTTTAGCTGCCTTTTTTAGCTGCAAGCTAATTTCGTGCTCCCTAGCTTGTACAACTCTATAGGTTGTAAACTAACGGAGCCTGAACGTCAAGCATTTAGGGAAGCCCCTCGTGCATACGATTTTACTTGCTCTTGAAATAAAACGTGAATTGATATGATTTGATTTGAACCTAGATTAGGGCCTGACCATACCTTGCGCAGACGACGCGACCGCGAGAAGACGAGAATGACGAGGAAGTTCTCGAGAATTGCTGCGACGGCGCACAAAACCTCCACTGTGGCGTAGAGAGGGTAGAGTTGTGTGGGGACTGTCACGTTATACGCGTCCCCCTCCATGACCGACTGGTGAGGCTTGGAGATCAGTGCTCAGTGGAGAAACGTGATCGATTGATCACTATTCCGTGTGGACTCAAGTCTGTCGCCGTGAAATATCCCTTCACCAGCGCGTCCGAGGCCGTCTGGAACAAGCTTTGGCAAAAACGTCAAATCGACCAAGTCCCTTTTCTTCTGTTAATGATCGACATAGCCTAACCCTTCTGCGAGGGGTTCTCCTTTAAATCCAGCTTGAAAACTAATTTCTTTAAAAACCGTTTACTGTGCATGGTCTTCTGCACAATTCACGCACCAGTGATTCAAGCAAACGAGATTTTCCATCCGCTTTAAGCTATAAACCCAGCGTGCATAGAGATCGTATACTTTTTTTGCCAGGGAGAAGGAGATGAAATCCAAATGTTAGTAGCCACATAGCCTATATTTTAGTGATTGAACAAAACCCCATTTTATGTACATGTAGGCCTATGCTTGTGCCGGTCTCTTAACGCCCGTGAACGCGATAGTTTGACGTTCACGACGCTTCCATCACGCTGATGTTCTACATTCGCACGCTTGGAGCGAAAAAAAGCAGCATCAACCGTCACGCGACAGAATACTGACGCGGCGCCCTTTCCCGATAGGTCGCGGTAGTGGTTAAAGTGAATAGGAGCTCATTAATTGGAGCAGCGCTCCCACTGCTCAGAAAAATTCAGAATACACGCAGCGTTTCCACTGGTAACAATGATAATGATATGCATGGCATAAGATTAAAAAAGAAGAGTTAAAAAGCTGGGAACAGTCAGTTTAAAAAAAAGTCAGTGTTCGTCAGCACTCCCCCCACCCTCCCCTTTAGTCGCCTTTTTGCAACTCGCCCGAAGAGCTCTGGATTGCAAGCCAATTTTACCTCCCCCGGCCTGCGGGGGGTGCTTAGCTGAGGGCCAGATCGGTACTTAAAGTCTAATATCACTGTAGTACATTCTCCGGCACCGGATGATTGAAGACATTCAACGAAATGTCAGGTTTCTGACGTACAATGTAGGTCAATGCCAGTTTAACCCGACATCAGTGCGTATTGTCCGCCAAGGGGCCAGAGAGCTGGACCAAGGTTTAGTAGGCCTAGACAATGTGGGTCCCAGGAAATACGGCGTAGGCTGTATTCCTTTGATTGTATGCCTTTGAGGCCGGGTTTTTTCATCTAGTGTTAAAATTTTAATCCGAGATTTATTCTGCAAAAAGCCAATCGCATGGCGCTAAATTAACCATAGATCAAGCGGTCAGCGCGCTCATTGGGTGTGATGACGTCATGACCTCGGATTTAATTTTAACACTTGATGGAAAAACTCAGCCTAAGTGTAAGATTGCAATGCATACGCAGCGGCGCTTACATTCTTGAGGGTGTTGCAGGAAAGACAGCTCTCATGGAAGCGGCAGAGTTGACCAAGGGAATTCAATATTTTAAACGCGAACCACGTAGGTCCAACACGCTACCGTATGGCGTGCCGACTGGTGCAAAACATTCACACCTATGCGCCAATATATTCGCACTTAGGTGCCAATATATTCGCACTTAGGTGCCAATATA